>SNQJ01S0069615.1:25517-57542 GCA_010110895.2 Picea sitchensis | reverse complement strand
AGAAACATGTTCACACCCTAACCATTGACACAGTGCGAGAAGTTCGCAGTCAAGCTGAATGCAGCCTGCGGGAATGAAGGATTCTCGCAGGAGAGTATATATGCAGCCTGCGAACTATTTTCAAAATATGATTTTGAGAAAATAACAAGTGTAACCTTCTTCAGGAAAATGTTCTTAATTAAGAGTTTGATCTTCCATTATCATGACATGATCATAATATCATCTCGATAACCAAAAATGTGGATAACAGAAATACAAGGGATGGATACCTTTTTCGGCAATTTCATGGCCGAGACTTCAGCTATCACCAACCCAGAACAACAGTCCGAGATTGTAGCATATGTGCAGCCAACAGATTCTACACAATGGTCTCATGCACCCGATACAAATCAATTTTGGTCTCTTTATTTTGACGGGTCAAAGTCCAAGGAAGGAGCTGGTGCAGGTTGCGTTATTATTGATCCGACAGGTAACAAAACCCTGATTGCATGTAGGCTAGAATTTGAATGTACTAATAACACAACAGAATATGAGGTTTTATTGCAGGGCCTCAGAAAAGCTTTAGATATGAACATTCAAAATTTGACTGTCTTTGGCGATTTTGAAATCGTGGTTAGACAGGTAAGTGATTCTATCCACTGTCTGTCTCCGCATCTTAAAAGCTACCAATCCGAGGTATGGAATTTAATAAATAAGTTTTCTGCTTTCAATATAAATTCTATTCCTAGATTGAATAATTCTGAAGCTGATCTATTAGCTAATGTAGCTTCCAAACTCTTTCCTGTAGAAGGCTTGTCCCCGAATGCATTCTCCGTCGAACTGTTGTTCAGGCCATCCGTCCCTGACAACATCACGAATTGGAGAGTTTTCGACGACGATCAACAGATTATTAGCTTCCTGCATATGGAAGAAACTTTCCAAGGCGCGGTGATCGACGAATACACTCATGACGACAATTTGCGCGATTTCACGGTAATACCAGATCCGAGATCTCCTGAATCGTCACCGGACATGGTAAATTCGATTCCTAAATCTGTAGTTAGATTAGAGAAATTTTACGATCTTCAAGATAAATTCAAAAAATTGGTCAACTGTAAAACCAATAGTTCCTCGTTATTGTATGAAAAAGTAAACTTGGGAACTAATGACAATCCACAGTGCATTAATTTAGGGGTGGGGTGTTCTGAACAAGAGAAAGCCGCATTTATTAAATTGTTTAAAGAATTTAAATATTTTTTTGCGTGGACGTATGATGGCCTTAAAACTTTCGACCCTAACATCATACAACACGTCATTCCTATGAAATCCCAAACCTTACCCTTTCAACAAAAGTTAGGAAAAATGCACCCTAAGTTCGAACCGACCGTCAAAAAAGAATTAAATAAACTCCTAAATGCTAAGATAATTTTCCCAGTGCACACGCAATGGGTTTCTAACCTTGTCCCTGTCCAGAAGAAAAGTGGGGAAATCCGACTATGCGTCGATTTCCGAAACCTTAATAGAGCGTCTGATAAAGACAACTACCCTGTCCCACCCATGGAACAAATCCTTCAACAGGTCTCTGGTTATGAAAGACTATCCTTATTGGATGGTTTTTCAAGGTACAACCAAGTCCTGATGTCTCCTCTAGACCAACTTAAAACTTCCTTCCGCACTCCATGGGGCACCTACGCTTACAGGAAAATGCCCTTTGGACTGATTAATGCCGATGCCACTTTCTAGAGAGCGATGGACATCGCTTTCTGAGGCTTAATCAATCAATCCTTCGTAGTTTACTTAGATGATGTTAATGTATTTTCCAAAAACAAAACTGATCATCTAGCTCATTTAAGAGTCGTTCTACAGCGATGTTGTAAATACGACATTTCCTTGAATCCTAAAAAATCTATCTTCGCAGTAGAACAAGGTAAACTCTTAGGATTCATTGTGTCGACCAAAGGAATGATTATCGACCCTGAAAGGACTCAAGTCATCTCAAAACGTCCCCCTCCCTCATCCAAAAAGTCTATGCAGTCTTTCTTAGGCCAGATAAACTTTCTCAGGAGATTTGTCCCCAGTTTCTTCGAGATGGTGAGACCTTTACATAATTTAATTAAGAAAGACACACAATATCATTGGGGACCCTTAGAAAATCAAGCTTTTAATTCAATAAAAAATGCTATAATAGACGCTCCTTCTCTCATGAGCCCTGACATTTTGCAAGACTTCACGCTCTACACATTTGCTTCTGACCGCTCCTACAGTGTCGTCCTAACTCAAAAGAACGCTGAAAACAATGAAGTACCCATTGCCTTTATGAGCTCTGCTTTCAAAGGCGCGGAACTTAATTACCCAGCGGTACATCAGAAAGCCTACACTATTTTCAAAGCAGTCAAGCATTTTCGATCTTATCTTTTGAAATCTAGGACGAAAATTATTGTCCCTTACCCAGCCGCCAGGAATCTGTTAGTGCAGAAAGAATTAGGCGAAAAGAGGGCGAACTGGGTTACTTCCTTGCAGGAATACGACATAGAAATTACCCCAGCTCAAATAGTGAGAGGCCAAGGGTTATGCAAGTTAGTTGCTGATTCAGCAGCATGACAGCAAGAAGAAAATGATATGTCAAACCTAGGACAACACAATCAAAATGCAATTTGTTGTGCTCAAAACTCTGTCAGTCCCTGGTATGACGATATAAAATTCTGTCTTGAACATGGGTCAGGCCCCCGTCACCTGGATCCCACTAAAAGAAGAGCGTTAAGATTAAAATCTGCCTCCTTTCATTTGATTAATGGTATTCTGTTTCGTCAAAATTTTGATGGAGTACTAATGCGCTGTCTTGATAAAGATGAAGCAGAAAAAGTCTTACTAGAATTGCACGCAGGAGAAGCTGGTGGGAATTTCGGTGGTGACACCACTGCCCATAAATTTTTGAGGGCTGGTTATTACTGGCCCACACTTTTTAGAGACGCCCATGCCTTGTGCCGCAAGTGTATTATTTGTCAAAAAGCATCAGGACGGTTAAAGAAACCAACCTTTCCTTTGCAGCCTGTTTCAGTAGACTCCCCTTTTCAGCAGTGGGGCCTTGATATTATAGGTCCAATCAATCCGCCATCCTCACAGCAGCATAAGTTTATCATAAAAGCCACAGATTATTTCACCAGGTGGTCTGAAGCTGCCGCATTAAGAACTGTGAATACCAGGCAGGTAATTGCCTTTTTAAATTCAAATATTATTACCCATTTTGGTATCCCTGACTGTTTAGTATTCGATAACGCTTCTTATTTTTCATCTCTTGAGATGAGTCAGTTCGCTCTAGAAAAATGAATTAAATTGAAGTATTATGCCAGCTACTACCCCCAGGGCAATGGATTGGCAGAATCAACAAATAAGAATCTGATTAAAATCATCAAGAGAACGGTATCTGAAAATCACAAAAACTGGCATAACGCACTGTTAAACGCAATCTGGGATGATAGGGTAACACCAAAAACTGCTGTAGGTAACTCTCCCTTCTTTCTCGTCTATGGCAAGGAAGCAATTCTGCCACCACATATTTTTCTTCCTTCACTACAACTATCACATAAAAAAGAAGAAGAAGATTGTCCCCCTTTGGAGAACCGAATTAACGCTTTAATGAAACTAGAAGAGGTAAGAGCCCAAGCTTAACGTAAGTTAGATCAGCATCAACTAGTGGTCAAAAGTTGGTTTGATGCCAACTCTGCCTCTGATAGGAACTTCGAAGTAGGTGACCTTGTCTTGAAATGGAACAAACCACATGAGGGAAAGGGAGAGCACACGAAGTTTCAAAATTTATGGCTTGGACCGTTTTTAATTGATGAGAAATTGCGTCCCAGCTCTTTCCGATTACATAGTCTAGAGGGACAGCCAGACACCTATCCGGTGAATGGCCAAGCTCTGAAAAGATATTTCGCTTGATGACAACCCTATGTATACTGTGTAAATATTTTTCTTTTGTTTGCTTTTCTTTTACTCTTCTGATTTTGATTTTTTCCCTTGCGCTTATCATTTTTTGTTTTTGGAAATACACATACCTGCAATTTTGGAACTGTTCAGACAAAGAAAACAGAAAATTCTTTCACTAAAATGACTGCTGAAAAATTGTATAAACATCAATTATATACTTCTGAAATTTACATCTGTGTTGAGAAAAGACTGTTGTTTGAAAGAAGTTAACTGAATTTGATCTGTGATTAAAGCCTGTCATGATCATCTATTATCTTCTTACGTTGTCCCTGTTCCTTAAGGGAACGACTCAGAAGATGTCTCCCTGCCTTAGAAGGTCAGTTTTGTAAATGAACCATCTCTGGATCTTAATGAAGGACAATTTTAAAAAAATCTGTTGAGGTCTGTAAAAAATATGTCTAAAATATCATAATTTTCATCGTCACCCCACTCAATTATATATCTTTAAAAAATTAAATCATTAAAGAGCTGTGGGAAGTGCTTGTAAACCCGCCGGGATGCTGAACAGGTCTGCTGGCAGCGGGTAAATGCATGCATGACGCCAAGACAACTTCGTCGGGGTACTGAACAGGCCTGCTGGCAGCGAAGCAATGTCAGGTATATGAAAATTCGTAAAATCTTTTGACCTTAAAATGTCTTTTATTCTGATCTGTAACTTCTTGGCAGGATACGGATATCAGAGTGGGTTAAATGACAACACTGTCGAGGCTATGAACGCCTGCTGGAAACAGTGGCTCTGTCAACAGTATTGGGGATTTTATCTTTAATATCGTGGTTCGCTTGTCTTAAGACTGTTATCAGTTTTCATCCTTTAAGCACTGCTGGAATATTTGATTAATGATGATGTTTAAACAATTTTCTGGTTGTCTTTGAGTTAGAATTATTCTTATTATCATAATCTGAATTTGTTCTTTTGGCAAAGATAACTTCTTCTACCAGTGTGTCGCCATTGTTGGCAGCGATTTCGCATTTTTATCCTATCTTTATAAGCTGCCTACACAAGTGTTTTGGAACCCTTGATTCTCATCGCAATCTTTTGAATAAAACAACACTATTATCTTGCGCATTTGCACACCTGCCTTTTGTTCTCGTTTTCAAGACTGCAAGCGTGAAAACTTTGAGTTCGAAGTCATGTTGATGGCATTAAAATCGTCACTGGATTATTATGGTTACTTTTGTCTATGTGTTCATTGCATTTCTAATTCAATTATGGTCACACAGTTGGCAAGACACCAAATCTTTACTCACTTTGCATTTTTTAATATGACTTCATTTTATAAATTTGTGATGAAATGGTATTCTAGTGATTGTGATTGAGTCCTTGATACAATGGTGGTTTGGTGTTCTATTGTCTTTGGTCAAATTTCTTTGGTGAAATGGTTTCATAACAAAGCATTAACATTGTGATCAGACCCTTAGTGCAATGGTTTGTGATCAAACCCTTAGTGCAATGGTTTCATACAAAGCATAAGTTTTATGGTCAAATCTTTGGTGATAAATTCAAAACATTACTTTGTTTTAAATCATGCAAACACCATTGCTAGAAAATATTCGAGTCGACTTATCATATTTTCAATAGTTGTTTGATTGGCATTGTTTTAACACACACCAATAGTGAATCACCATAGCATCGCCGATTGTACATTCGGAGAATGTTCTCAGACCGCTTGCTCCACCACCCTCGACACTCGAATTAATGCCCACCAGATTCCGTGTTACCTCGGTTGGTTTTGGGGAAACCTGTGAACATTTGATCCTACATTTACCCTATAGACCATGTGCTCTCTCCTATGGCCCCTATAGCACGCATAGAACCTAATGGTGTCCAAAAGCTGCTTTTATTTGACAATGCTCATGAGGACCTGGAGAATAATGGATGGTTAGTTTTATCCAAAAGTTTGAGGGTTTCAACATTTCAACGGCTGCTCAACAAATTGCCCTCACGCTCATCTTTGATGTGGCTAAGGTGGAGATATCCAACTCGAAGCAAATGAAGAATTCCTCGCCTTTAGCTGGCTGTGCTACCAACTAAAGGGAAGAGGCGGTTTAAGAATTCGTATGACGAGGTGGCCACCCTATTCACATCGAGGAAGATTGTTAGTTGTGACAGAGGTATGCCTATCAATCGCCTCTTAAGACCAGGTGGCATGATCTATTAGTGATTATTAAGAAATTCGTGACTTGCGAACGTCATTATGGTTTATTGTTTCTTTACCATCTCCAACTACTTATGAATTTCATAGATTCCCCTTTGAATATGCCTCACTACCTCCCACGCGATCCCAGAGTAAAATGTCCAAACGATGAAAGCGTGAGGAAGGTCGATAGCGAAACTTCTTTCCATCAATCGCTGATCAAAAATTCACATCGCTCATCATTTTAAAGCTTAGTGGTGACCGCTAAGGCTCTTTCCTATCAAGGAATGGCTTTTGCTAATTCCCGAAAGTGTGTGGTTTATGACAAGGGTTGTGGTCATTGAAACTCGTTGGCCCGGTTGCCACCTTCTACCCTACTCCCCGCCAAACCCTCGAAGGTCTCCAACATTGATCTACCTGATACCGTGGCCGACATGTGTGCTAAAGACAATACTAAGACCGCCAAGAGGTCTGTGAGGAAGAAAGGAAAAGGCGATACTAGTGTCAACAGTAAGGGAAAGAAAATGCACGATGGATATCTAGATGTGCTCCGAACAAGCCCAAACAAACGCTGACCGTAGTTTCCATTGTTTTGAGCTAGTGATTCGTGACTCGACATTGAACCTTCTTTACAAGGAATAATTCTTACTCATGGCCTCTCTGCTCGGAACCCTATGACTATGTTTTCAACCTACCCCCGTGCCTCAAGAATGCCCCTAACTTCCCGGGAATTAAGCTTCACAAAGAAACCCCTGGTAACTTGAAAGAACCCTCACATGTAATGCCAAGGTCTGATCAATCATCGCAGTAATTTCACGTACTCTTAGATTGAACGCTATTACACCGACATGTTCCCCCGTTGCAATCTAAGATTAAATCATTAGAGGAACGAATTACCGTGGTTGTCAGTTGAAAGAGACAAAGGCGCCAACGAAGAAGCAAAGACTACAAGTTCAATTTTCTTCAAATGCTGAGGCGCCTACACCCTTTGTCAACTCTCAGTTATCCCGACCAAACATTTTCCACAAAAGCATGATTATTTCAACATCGATTTTGAATGATTTGGTTTGAACTAGCATAGCCGATTATGTTTGCTCTCAATTAGTTCTATTTGTTTTAATTCAAAACGACCGGATGCATTTCCAAATTTCCGCATCAATTTCTGCTTTTTATTTTAATTAGTATAAAAGATTTCGTTCTTGATTAGTATAAACTATTTTGTTTGCATTGAAGATTTGTTTACTAAAATTGAATATAGCTATGTTTTGATTAATACGATTTTATTGTTCTTGGATTGTGTCAGCTCTGAGTTAGTTCGATTCAGTTCTGTATGTTAGTTTGGAATTAAAAAATGATTCTATTGAGTGTTGGATTGACATATTATGTCTGTATTGAATTCATACCAAAGATTTGTTTGATATTCATTTATAGTCTGTTTCCATTGAAATGGATTCAATTAATACCATGGTCTCGTGATTTTGCATAAAAAGCTTGGTTTTTTTGGCATGAATGATTTGCTTTGTTTCAATTAGTAATTAAAGGTTTGTTTACTGTGCCTAATATACTTCAAGTATCATTTGGATTGATTAAAACGATTTTGTTTGTATTAAGACCTACGTAATCGCGGAGATTCCTCAGAAGCTAGTCTTGTACCCTAGATTTTGTTAATTTTGTCAATAAACATTATCTAAACTTGTGTATTCTTGTCCACCTACAGGTACCTACTAATTTCAATGACAAATTGGGCATGTTGTATGCTTAGAACATGCTTTTGTGATATAGTTTTGTTTCAAGTTGTTATTCATAAAGTAAATGAGACTTGGGATATTGTTCCCGATTTTTGTAAACTGTTTTGATAATTCCACAGGGATGTTTTACCTCGTGGCCTTTATATACTCATTTATTTTGTAATGAACCCATCACTATTAGGAGAACAAAGACTATGGATTTAAGGATGATACAAACTCTAATGGAAGTGGATCTTTGTAATGAAATTTTAGTTTTCAATTTATCATACTTTCGTCAAGTTTTGTGCATTTTAATTTGTGATCAAGTTATTGACTACTTTAGATATCAAGACTTGTTAAAGGTTGATGCGTTATGACTTAAATTCTGTCCATATCTTATGTATCTCATTTTTAGTACAAGAATTACTGCTTGAATTTACTCAATGTAAGGTTTATCTTCTTAATTAAATGAACTGCTCAGCATTGCATCTTCTACGTGGATTTATCTAGTCAGTGATGATTGTAAATTTTAAGATTGTCATTGCTTATGTCTTGTTTGTTCTCGCCATCCGTGATTCGAAGAGAATCAAGTATTTCCTGGGTTACAAGAAGCTTTCTTGTGGAGAATCAAAAGGCTTCCTCCCATAAAATAGCTAAATCAACTACTGTACACAGGACAGATAGGAAGCTTTACTTCATGTCAATTTGTTATTTGTTAATAACAGTTAATAAATTCGAGAATCTCAAGTAGTTCAAATAGATATAGTCTGATTTATAGAATGTGGATTATCACTTTTAATTGCTCACCTAGATAGTTTTATTTAATTTCTTTCATAAAAGATTATAAAAAATACAAAAAATAATAGCTTTGTTAATCTTAGGATAGTTCACTTAACGATTGTGCTTTCATTCAAAATCAGAATCAGAAATGTTGTATATATATAATTAAGATTTAACTCGCTAATATCGAACTTTTAATTTCAAAGAATTATTATCGATAATATTAGTAAGTAAGTCATATATATATATATATATATATATATATATATATATATATATATATATATATATATATTTCTCGTGATTTGTATATAGTTTGTTGTAGTTGCTTTTTCCACTTAGATTAGTTTCTTTAGTTTAGTTTTTCTTTCATTTTCTTAGGACTTAGATAGGCCAACGAAGCCGCTAAACCCGTCGGGGTGGATCATTCCAAACGGCTTGGGTTATTTAGACAACCCCGGACCAGACCCACTCCTCTAGTTGACGAGCGTTCAATTTCGCCCGTCAACACTCCCGAAAATATAATGATCCAAATGACCATCTATAAATAATTTTGGACATCGGCCAAACTAACAACCACATGATTTCTTTGGTTATAAATGTCCATGAAAAGTTGATCTAGAATCCGAATTAGAGACTGTCAATGCATATTTAGTTGATGGTCGGACCAAAGAATGATCAACTCCCTCAATATTCCAAGGTGAGGTTTACCAAGGAACTCGAGGTTCCAACACCCCCTCGTAAACTCATCTTGGAGGAAAAACATAGCACATATTTTCCCCCCTTAATGTGTTCTAACTACAAAGGCTAATCAACCATGGTACAAAAACACTCTTAGAAGAAGTATGAAACAATGTCACCATCAAACTGATTAAGCGTAGGTAATGAAACAAAACGCAGCCATTCAATCCATCAACCAATTTTCCAAAAATATTGTCCAAAAAATATAGTCTCAGTCGATTAGATGACTAAACTACAAGACAACATGGTCCAATTGACATTGATCAACAATGTTCCTCTCACATAGTTTCTGGAATCTTTTACTCATCATCGATAGAGGGAGAGAATCAATTTAAACCTACGTACCAAACTTGCAAACGTAAAAAAAGGGGGAAATGGGTCGACCTCAAAGATCAAGTCGGTCTTCTTCAAAAAGGAAGGGAATTAACAATAATCTATAACAAAGGAAAGTGTTGTCTTAAATGCATCACATCCAACCAAGCATCAAGAAAAAAATACTACAGTAAGTCAGAGAAAACAATACGAAAATTTACCACTAGTCGACTTATACCAATTCGATCCTCTGGTACTTGACTTCAAAAAAATAATCGGCCTACAAATATCTCATAGCACAGATCAAGATTTAGATACACAAGTGTATTCACAATATTTTCACCATGGCCTTACTGCACATCAATATGCTTCAATAGATCTCTATTCGATTAATCAAATTTCACAATCATTCCATATGCCAATACACTTGTGCAGTCATGGATCGACTGAATAGGTAAGTAAAATTAGTGCTCAACCATCTGTCGATTAGACCCACATCTAGTAGGCAATAAAAACGATAGGTTGACTACATAAGTGGAGCATATCTCCAGTTGATGTAAAAGAGCCAAGTGTATTCTTGTAAACTTTCAATCGAGTCAAGAAAGAAAACAATCTAGAAGTCGAGGGGAACCATGAAATCATCAGAAAACAAGGGTTTAGTTGAACCACTATTGAAAGAGACACGCTCAGTCAAGTTGAGGAAGAGGAAAGAGCTTTGGTCGATGCATAAGTCTACTCCAATCGAGTCAATCGAGCCACTAGCCAACCCAACTTGGTTGATTATCCATGGAAAATCAGTCTGAGATTTAAGTGCATTGAGTAAACTACAATCAATCCACTTCTACTTGAGACTTTGATAAAGATATCAAATGCCATTCGATCACATGCCAAAGATATTTTGACGAGGTTATATCAGAACAAGAAACTGACCCATTCTTCATGCCCAAAACAGTTAGAGATTGGGCCTCAAAGGAAAGCAAGAGATCTCTGTCAATAAAGTAGGGCATTGGATGTGAAAACTCAATCGATAATTAGTCAAGGTGGGAATTCGCTTGTGGTCTCTTCCTCTCTTTGAAAAACCCCAGATCACGAATGCAACTATTTTGATACCATGTTGGGTCAGGTAAAAAGGAGTAGAAGAAATCAGAGATTCCCTGAGAGTAGTGGTGGTGTCTAAAGACATTGTTGCATTGAAAACATAACAAACATGCTCCATTAGAGCATGAATGATCTTCACAATCTCACCCGATGATAGACCAATCCAAAGGACCATTTATAAATAAGTTTGGACACAGGCCAAACTAACAACCACAATATCACATTGGTTATAACTATCCATGAAAAGTGGATCTAGAATCCAAAGTGAACACGGTCAATACATATTTAATCGGTGATCGAACCCAAGAATGATCAACTCCCTTAAACTGACAAGATGAGGTTTACCAAGGAACTCAAGGTTTCAACACTCATGAGAGTGAGATGCAACTAAAATGGGCCAATCTTTCTCTAAATAGAAACCATCACCATCAGTAAGGACATATTCCTAAAAATGTTGGTGAAGTGGCCTTTTGATATTGCAAATCTTTAACTCTGTGAAGAAATATGTTGTGTCAATAGATCCAAAAAACTGCAATGTGTGATAGCATGGCACTAAATATATTTTGAAATAGCCATAGATCTACTCAAACACTGAAGTGTGTGATAGCATGGCACTAAATATCTTTTGGAATAACTGACTCAACTTTTTTTCCACAGATTATTCCTCTATTATATTCATAAAAATATAAGTAGTTTTCATACAGTTGTCCTTTCTACATAGGACCTATAAAACCGACCCTTAAGGTAGCACCAAACAAAGCTATGCTTTACTCTCAAAATCAAGAATACTCTGATGAATCTTCCAGTACACAACAAAAAATTACAAAAAAACATAGGTGAGGACTTAACATCAGCTCTAAGACTAATAGATCCGGAAGATGAACTAGATAGAGAGACAAAAACTGATCTCTTATACAAATTTAGAATAACTTTAAGTAATGAGTGGGACCCTCATTACGAGCCTCCCAATGAGTAAAGGCAATGCTTCCCAATAGTTTTTCAAGGGCCAACTTTGATAATCTATTTGCCTCTTTGTTCTCTTCACGGTAAATATGAGCATATGTGATATTCTTGAAAAGAGAAAGAGTTTCTAAGATCCTTTCCTTCCAGCTTTCTAGAGCTACTGCCTGAATAGTTCCCTTCTTGTTTACCCATTCAATTACAATCTTTGAATCCCCTAGCAATAGCAAATCTGGAATTGACAATCTAATGGCCAGGGTTAGAGAGGCCCACGCCCCCAATAGTTCGGCCTTGGTATTTGTTCCTTGACCACAGTTGAAAGTCCACAAATATGAAGTGTTATTGTTGATCATAATCTTACCTCCAACCCTGCGTTTTTCACCCCGTTGTTGCATTGCCCCATCAAACAATGCTATGGCTATATCAACTAGACGACTCACATTAAAAAGACATGGGAGATAGTATTTTTTCTTGATTCCATATATGTTAACTACACCAATAGTTTTGTAAACAACCTTTTGAATAGAGGGAGAGCCTGCCTCAAAGATAGTGTAATTTCTTTCATTCCAGATGTACCAATTGAGAAAAGCAGGCAACGATGGGAAATTTGGGTTTGCCTTATTCCAATTTTCATAACACTCATGCATTGATTGTCCATACCATCCTCTTGATAAATTTAGCTCATTTTTTACCCTGTTCCATACATCATTGGTAAATGAGCATTTTACAAATAAATAGTTATATGTCTCACTACTTCGATTGCATAGGAGACACGTGCCTGGACCCACCCATCCCCTTTTCTGTAGATTTATCCACGATAGAATCTTATTTTCTGCAACCAACCATGTAAATAACTTTATTTTTAAGGGGCATTCCCATTTCCAGAAATTTCTACTTCATTTGATCACCTTAGGTGCCCAGAGCTTTGCTACTACAGCATTATAAACATTCTTTACCATTAGTTTACCTGAGTTGTCTCCTCCCGTCCATAGTAAGGCGTCAAGGCGGTCCTGTAGGTGCATTCACGAGCTTATTAGACTCTTTCTAAGCATTTCCCATTATGTGGCTATGTCTCCCTCAAGCTCTAGGTCTGTGCCATTTAGCCAGTTTGATCCAAGAGTTCCTTGAACTTGAACATAGCTCGCTTGATAAAGCAAGAAAACTTTTTTGTGGTTCAACTTCTCAATTAACTCATCTGAGAGCAGTGAGGCCTTTCCCATTCCTAAAATAACATCTCTCCCAATAACAATCGACTGTCCAGTGCCTGGATTCCAAGCCAGCCATTGTAAAACAAGCGACAATGAGTTTATTAAATTTTTCCACGTCTGAGATCCATAAGACGCCCTTGCCGATGCCGATCTTAACCACGAGTGGACATGTTCATAGGGAAAATATTTGTCTTTTGTCACCCTGTTCCAAATACCAGGTTTAGTCAAGACTCTCCATAAGGTATTTGATGTCAGGGCCCGATAGAAAATATAAAGATTTCTTAGTCCCCACCCTCCATATAGCTTTGGCTTAGAAACCATTTCCCACTTGCATAAATGATATCTATTTCTCCTTTTATAGCCGGACCAAAGAAAAGAGAATGTCAACTGTCTAATTTTTATGAGGACCGACAACGAGATATGAGCTAAATCCAACCAATAAATTGGAAGACTTTCCAAGACAGACTTTATAAGAATATACCTACCTCCCAAAGATAACATCATGTTACATCAATGGTTGATTCTGCGATCAAACGTTTTTATAAGCCAACACCAATCCTCAACTCTATAACTATCTAGCCTTAGAAAATATCCCAGATAATTGAACCCCTCAAAAGATCTTTGAAATCATTCCTGAAAAGAACTTTTACCTCTTCTATTGTATCCTGTTGGATGCCCGTATGAAGAAAGGTTGATTTTTGGGTGTTGTCATAACCGACTCAACTTAAACCCATGGATAGTGTGTGATATCATGGCACTAAATATCTTTTGGAATAACTAACTCAACTTAAACCCATGGATCTGCTTGGTTTAGATTCGTTACAATATACGATAATATATCCACTTAGATTCATAAAATAAATCTTTTAACATATCCTTACTTAAACCACGAATCCACTTAATGCCACTGAAACCTTAACTCTCCTTATATATTTTTAAAATAAAATGTTCAATGTCATTATCTTTTATGTAAAATTTTCATGTCATTATTTTAATTACCTTCTCCTAAATAAAACAATCAATCTCTTATTAGTCTTTAGCCAATGACTATAACAATGAATATATCGTTGACTACTAATTAATTTAGTTATTGGTTTTTTTTTCATCAAATTAAAAATTTAACATAAAGAAAAATTAATAATTATTATTTTGTTGTTTATTAATTAAATTTATAAGAGAACTTATTACTAGTCTCTCTCTTCTCAAAACGAAGAGCAAAAATATTTATTTCATTATTTTTTATTTTTTATTTTATAAATAAATAAAAGTTGTAGTCTAAATTTTTAGGTAATATTTTCTGGTCATATTTACTTGAAATTTGACAAGAAATTATTGAATCTGCAAATTTAAATGATTAATTTTGAATAATCCAAATACCTCAAAAAAATTTCAAAATCTATTTCTACATTCAAAAATACAATTTAAATAACATAAAATTGTGATTTTAAACAAATTCATATCACATAAAATAATTAGTCAACACCTAAATAAAATATATAATATATATTCTATTATTATATATTAATTAGCTTTTATATTTCATTATTATTTATTAATAAAATATTAACCATTAACTAGCATGGTCATGCATGTGGCTTTAATAACAATAAACTTTTACAACTTTTCTCTTATATTCGGCACGACAACTTTTACGACTTTTCACTTATATTCGGTCAAAATTTATCATTAATTTTAAGCGTGAAGAGGTACGACAACACCAACCTGAACATTGCCGGTGATAATCATCAACACGTGTTCCATCATTTTTACTTTCTTGCTGACCATCACATGAAGACACGACTCCACTCAATACTACGTATTGTAAACATTTGGCGTTTTTATTTTTTCTTAATATATAATTTTTAAGAAATTTTGTTTAAAAATCTCAATTTTTTTTTTAATAATTTCTAACACAACCACATTATAAAAATAGTTTGGTTTATCGTAACTCACACAGTGTACCTAAATCAATGCAACAACCAGCCATATAGAGTCATGGGGCTGGAGGATCTGAGTTTCAATCTGGATATAGGGTTGTGAATATATAACTAAATATTATTGGGTATATAAAAAATAATCCATCTCCTCTATGCATACAATAAACTAATCTTTTAACTTTAAAGAACCAAGTAACTAAAGATCGTTGTTCTTCATGACTTTATTCAAGCTTTTCTAAAAATTAGAACATCAGCCAATTAATAGAGATTAATAATAAAGAATTTAATAAATTCAAGCTTAGATGATATAGATATTAATATGTATATAAATATGAGAATACATGTTGGATTCTCTTACCTGCTAGAGAAAAATAGGGTGCAACAATATGAAATCATTTACTCCATTCCTGTATGTATATGCAAACACAGACCAAAGTGTGCTATGTTGTTTTTAAGACCATAGTCATCTTGCTTAACATTAGTGATAGTCATCTTGCTTAACATTAGTGATGAATCACTTGAAAATAGGTTGCAATTGGAGGTGGCCTGCGTAGCACACAGAGAAAAATGAAAAGATCAGTAGTTGGAGGGTAGAGGGTGGCTTGCTTAGCATGGATAGAAACAAAAATATTAGTAGTATTGATTGAAATTGAGTCGGTGAATCGAAAAAGTGGAATGCAAGGAGACCATAAAATAAAACGTCTTCCATCCTGTCAATATAAAGGAAAACATCAATAAGTGGCATTTGGTAGTCCTATTTTCTGGTAGTGAATGATTGCATTCCATTTTTTTCATACCACTCCTTGTTAATATTTTAATTTTTGTATCCATTAGTCATCTAATTTTTAAATATGATTAAGTAAATGTAAAAAAGTAAATACATAAATGAATGCCTTTTATAAAAGTAAGAAAATTAATGATTGAAATCATAGCCATTCAATATTCTAGCCATATTACATTCTGTCCATAAAAAACCTATTAAATGTGTGCATTTTCAATTGGTATAAACCTTTCTACTGAATTTTTAAATATGATTAAGTAAATGTAAAAAAGTAAATACATAAATGGATGCCTTTATAAAAGCAAGGAAATTAATGGTTGAAATCATAACCATTTATTTATTGTGACCACCAAAAATATTCTAGCCATATTAAATCTTATTCATAAAAACCTACTAAATGTGTCCATTTCCAATAGATATAAACTTCTCTCCTAAAAATTACAAATTACAGATTTTATTGGTTGAAACTAACTTTAAAGAACATGGTTGATGATAATTTTTGGACCAATCAATCATCTAAGTTTTAAATATAAAAATATAATTAAGTAAATGTAAAAAAGTAAATACATAAATGAATGCTAGCAAGGAAGTTGATGGTTATTCTAGCCATATTAAATCATGTCCATAAAAAACCTATTAAATGTGTCCACAATTCGTATAAACCTATTAAATGTGTCCGCTTCAGGGTGCATGCAATACTAGAAGAGGGTGCAATGCCATCACTTAAATTATTTACCATAATGAAATGAAATGTGAAGTACTGAAGAAGTTGCCATAAAACTATGTAATAGACTTCAAAAAATAAGAATATATGGTTGTTCAATGGTATTGGAGAATTTAGAAAAAATCAAGAAAATAAACACAAATGTGAAAGTTGTAACATTATCTACCACAAAAACTGAAAAAGCTTAAAAAACATTCATAGAAATGTTCTATACTATACCATGCTGGTTCTATGGTAAATTTAGAAACAATAAACTTTTTTTTTATTGGAAGAGATGTATAGACCTTTATAAAAGTTTATAATTTTTAATTATTTTTTTCAGAAAAGATGTACATAACTTTTTAAAAGTTCTATAATTTGTAATTCTTTTTACAGTATGTATAGATTTATAGAACTTTATATTTGTAGTTTAAAATGTGGCTAACTGCGTATTTAATCCAACCAGTTGACCATAAATTTTTAAGGTTTTTCAAAGTTTGAGATGTACAGAACTTTATAAAAATTATAATTTGTAATTCTTTTTAGAGTATGTATAGACCTATAGAACTGCTCTATCATTTGTAGTTTATATGTGGCTGACTGCTTATTAATCTAACCAGTTGATCATAAGTTTTTGACTTTTTTTAAAGTTTGTAGTTTTATATGTGGCTAACTGCTTATTAATCTAACCAGTTGATCATAAATTTTTGACTTTTTTTAAAGTTTGATGTACAGAACTTTATAAAAGTTTTATAATTTATAATTCTTTTTACAGTATGTATAGACCTATAAAACTTTATAAAAATTCTATTATTTGTTTTATATGTGGTTGACTGTTTGTTTATCCAACCAATTGACCATAATTTTTTGAAGTTTTTCAAAATTTGATGTACAAAACTTTATAAAAGTTCTATAATTTGTAATTTTTTTTACAATATGTATAGACTATAAAACTTCATAAAAATTCTATCATTTGTAGTTTTATATGTGACTTCCTACTTATTAATCCAACTAATTTACCATAAATTTTTGTCGTTTTATATGTGACTGCTATTAATCCACCTAATTGACCATAAATTTTTGAAGTTTTTTCAAAGTTTAAAGTTATGTTGTTAAATTTTTATATTTTTTAAAATATTTATCTTAATTAAAGCTCTTATTGTAAAGGTGGTACGCTCTTTAATATTGTTAAATGTACTGTCAGACTCTTTAATTAAAAAGTAAACCTTACCGCCAACGATATGATGAGCTTACATTAAAGATCAAGTGCATTTTCACTCAGCGAAACCGRCAGCATGAAGGGAAGCCTGAACGTTAATGTCAATTCCTTGACACAGAAGACATGTAGTGAAAGTCTGTCTGCTCAGGAAATGCTTCAAGTTCTCCTCACTTCGCGGGCAATTCAGATAAAGCTCTTCCGCGAAGAGAAATGAATGGGAACTGTAGAACCGTATTGAATGCTGTCAGCTTCAATGGGTTTTAATAATTAGCAAGTACTGTCTTGTTGGGTCTAGAGGTCTATTTTATAGCTCAGTAATAGGTTGATGTGTGATTCTGTGTTTAAATTTAACAGGATTTAATATTTGTCACTCTTAAATAATAATAAAAAAACTTAAGTAAATGAAAATTGTATATGTAGGCACTAATCTTTTGCTAAATGAAACAAATTGTATATGTTTGTTCAAACCCTTCCTTTTACATTTTAAAACCGATTAAGGAGAAAGGATTTGCACTTCTAAAAATTTGATCTTTCAAGACTTTGTAAAACCAGAATTAAGATAGATCTATATTGTGATGTGGAAATTGGAGCTCCCCCAATTGTATATGACTATACATATATACATTTTAGTTTCTTTATATTTAACAGGATAAAGCTAAGATATGTAGAAGTTTTGGTTTTCAAAGATTAAAAAAACATTTCATTGATGTACTTGTCATTTCTTAATACATTTTGATTTCTTTATATTTAAGGAAATAAAGTTAATATATAGATTCTTTATATTTAATCATTTTGGTTTCTTTATATTTAAGGAAATAAAATTAATATATATATTTTTATATTTAACTAGATAAAGCTAATATATGGAGAAGTTTTGGTTTTCAAAGATTAAGATATCATTTCATTGATGCACTTGTCATTTCATTGAAAGCATTTCTGATTGGTTTCACATTTGTATGTGAAATTGGAGTTCCAAGTGCACTTATGTGCACTTGTATGTGGTTGCACGTATATAAATTTCGGTTTTTCCTATGTTTAATTGGATAAGCTAACATATAGAAATTTCCTCCCTATAATTTTTCCATATACTTGAAGATCGAGGAATAATTTTTCCATATACTTGAAGATCAAGCATGGAGATATTGAATGGTGAAAGATTATCAATATTTAACCCAAAAGGGTGTAGAAGAGTACAAACATTTATTAATAGTTGTAAAAGAATTACAAACAAAATCTATTGACGTCTTGGAACATTCTCAATCGCACAGAGCATGCCTTTTTAACATCAGAAACAACATGAATAGACGCCTCCATCGTAGAAGTTGAGGCGATATCCCCCCTACGTGGGGGTTTGGGGGCAGTGCCCCCGAGATTTTTTTTTGCCTCGGGAAACATGTTGCATTTTTTCTTCGTTTTTCATGTCACCTCGATTTTCGTGTCCATTGTTGGGCGGTTTTTTGGCACATGGTTTTTTCCGATGGTTCTCTATTTTTGGTTAAGGAATTAGGATTGTTGATTAACCCATGTCATTGGGTTAGTATTTTGGATGTCGTTGGCTCTTATATGTATATTGTATTGTAAACAATGTATTACCATGAATGAATATAGAATATGTTGGTTTCCCCGGTTTGGTTGTCCAGGGGAAAAATCTCTGTTTAATGTGTGTATTTTCCATTATCTTCTTTTATTGAAAATATGTTTGCAGTAAAATATTGTACAAGATTAAAATTTGCAATCGATGTGTATAATAGCGTCACAGAGTCTGAAATGTGTTGGGAAAGTTTTAACCCCCAAAAATGTTATTTGATGCCTCAAAATGGCCCTGAAAGGTTCTGGACACCAAATTTACAAACTGGGACATGCCACTAAAATGACCCTGTAAGCTTATTCCTCTTATTTTTCCAGTCTAAAAGGATTGAGATAAATGAAAAACAATATAAGGAATCAGGATCCAATCCACATCAGTTCACCTCATATGATATCAATATGGAATACCTATATAGTGTAATGCTTGGTAAAATGAATTTTGGCAACATATATCTCATGCACCACTTCCCTCTTGATTGAAGTACCTTTTGGATCCTATAACATTTCTTTATACTCTTGTATAATCTCTTCTATTGATACTTTTTTTCTTTCGTACATCCTTCAAAGGATGTCTTCAATTGCACTCATTAAGTGTCTTCCATGTTCTATATTAAGAATGGTAGTACATATCTCTTTCTTGAGTTGATCAATCTCTTATCTTGCTAGGAACTCACCAAATAGATGTTCACTTCCCCTTATTCAAATTGATGAAAAAATATGTACTTTTCTCGACCATGCAATATTGGTTATCCCTCGTCATGAAGATCACATCCCCTATATACATATTAAGTCTAACAAATACTATACCATTGACACTAAGGGACACCACATCTAATTCTACTTTGTCATAAAACTTTCATTGGTAACAAATCTAAGATTACACTACTTGGAAAATTTCAACTCTACATACTTATTCACCTATTCTAAGGGGTATAGATGATGGTAATCATTCACCTATAAGCCAAGCTTACTTACTAGTTTCTTTGTAATGCAACTTTTCTATCAACCATAATTGAATAGAGCATCAACCTTGTTCTTCTTGATCTAGATCTTTATATGGAACAACTTATGTCATCTCATTCTTGTCACTATGATGGAGACTTTTTAGGTTCATCCCCTTTACACTATTTTGCAAAAAAAAATATTTTCACATATGAGCCACTTTATATCTCCTTTCTCACTTCCATGCCTAGATGATTCTTTTGATTGGACTACTCAAGTTTGTGGTTCTTGGGATTGATCTCTGGTTATAGCTTTAAAATTTTTGGTGTGACCATTAATACTACAATGGTTACATTGGTTGTTGGGTGCTTTCACACACTTGTAGTCCTCACAACCTTCTTTTCCTCTTTCCCCTTTTGGCTTTTCCTTTCTACAAAGCACCCTTTTGGTCAAGTTTCTTTGACCCACTTGGATGTCCCTTGTTCTTATCATATTCGACATGATAAGAATGCACACATGTCTCATTTATAGTACTAACCTTCAATAGAATGAATTCCCACCTTATATGAATTTAAAGGTACAAGATACTAGACCACATTTGGGTTCTTGGTAAAAAAATCCAAATGAATGGATTGCTTTCATAAATACACAATGTAAAAATGTTCATTTTTGTGTTTCCTTTGTGAGTAGTAGTGTGACTAAATTCTTTCATCCCCTTCGTAATCAATAAGGTAAAACTTGAACTTTAAGGAGTTCATTTCACACTTCCCATTTAGTTACATGTGGGTCTCCCTCCAATATTAGTGTGTTGATGTAGTTTTCCCACCAACTCCATTCATGACCTTCTAGGTTAAGTGTGGGGAAATCTATTTCCTTCTCTTCTCATACATTATGCACATTGAGATAAACTTCTAACTCTTGAAACAAGTGATTTTAATTAATTACGTCTATCCCACCTTTGTTAGACTTGATATAGACATGGGTTAATAAGATTGGTTGCTAGAGTTCCATTTTTGAATATTTGCGTCTTCCCAATCTTTTGATTTCTCATTGTTGGTTCAAGTAGGAAGGAGCAAAAGAGAGCATAGATTCCCCAAGAGCAGTGGTGGTATATAAATACATTGTTTCACTGAAGCACAAGAAGCATGCTCCATAAGACCACAACTGATCTTCACAATCTCACCCGACGATAGAATGATCCAAATGACCATCTATAAATAATTTTGGACATGGGCCAAACTAACAACCACATGATTGCTTTGGTTATAAATGTTCATGAAAATTGGATCTAGAATCCAAAGTAGACACCGTCGATGCATATCTAGTCGATGGTGGGACTGAAGAACGGTCAAATCCCTCAATATTCCAAGGTGAGGTTTACCAAGGAACTCTAGGTTCCAACACCCTCCTGTAAACTCAACTTGGAGGAAAAACATAGCACATATTCCCCCCCCTTAATTTGTTCTGACTACAAAGGCTAATCAACCATGATACAACAACACTCTTAGAACAAGTATGAAACAATTTCAACATCAAACTAATTAAGTGCAATTAATGAAACAAAATGTAGCCATTCAATCCATCAACCAAGTTTCCAAAACTATTGTCCAAAAAACATAGTGTTTCCAAAACTATTTTCCAAAAAACATAGTCTCAATCGATTAGATGACTAGACTACAAGACAACATAGACACTCATCAAAGTATTCCTCTCACATAGTTTCTGCAATCTTTTACCCATCATCAATAGAGGGAGAGAATCTTTTTTTAATATATGGTTCCATCATCAATAGAGGGAGAGAATTTTTTTTAATATATGGTTTTTAAAATTTAATTTTGTTTAAAAATCTCAAAAATAAAATAAAAGAATAATTAAAATTACAGATTTTAGTGGCTGATACTAACTTTAGAAGAACAAGAACATTGTTGGTGACACTAAATTTCTATTTTCCTTACTGACCATTACGTTAATTCACGATTCCACTCAATACGACATATTCGAGGATTTTGACTTATTTATTTATTTATATGTTTTTTCTAGGAGTTTTGAAATTCAGTGGTTGAGACCACCGACTCAACACCATCCATGTTAATAAAAACGGGTGCAAGTGCCACAGCAGTGGCAATGTCCCTGCCGGACAGTTTTAACAAATAGTTTTGACAAAATTGTTGTCGTAGGTAAAGTATAATCCTTTGGATTGAAATAGATCTAAGCTTGGAGAAGCCTTCCAAAGACTTCTTATTTGATAGTGCCCTATTGTTATGGGTTGAAACATATCTAAGCTTGGAGAAGCCTTCCAAAGCCTTCCTATCTGATAGTGCCCCATTGTTACAGGATTAGAGTGTCTTAAAAGAAGCTATGACCCGTCATTAGCGAGTGTTTCTACTTTGGTTGTTCCAAAGTATGCCATTGGTTGAAGATTGGTTCCGAGTCCCGACAAATGCATTTGCCTTTGTATCACAAATCTGGCAATTTGACTCTCCTGCACAACTTGCAAGTGAACTCGATTAATATTATGAGACTGAAGTATAGTGTTTGTGAGTGGTGATGGAAATCTTCCTATCTATGAATTTGTGAATTTATGGCTTTCAAATTTACACTTCTCCCATCCATTTATGTTCCACACAGAGCTGCCACCACAACATTGGTTTTAGTTAAAAGTTTTATTTATTTGATATTGATAATTCAAAAGGTTTATATTCGATATCTTATAACTTAAATGGTGAAGGTAGATAATACAATTACCTCCAAAGGAATTATAATATATACCTATAGATTAACTCCAGAGGATACCAAAACATTTAAAGCTTTGGAGAATGCCAAGCCAACTACAATTATTCACATTTAAAGATTTGGAGAATGCCAAGCCAATTATTCTCTTCTGGTGCCCCTTCAGTTTCATGTTTGTCTATAATCAAACCCATTCACTAGCATTCTAGTAACAACATTCTGGTTCCCCTTCAGTTTCATGTTTGTTTATAATCAAATCCATTCACTAACATTCTAGTAACAACATAAGAGATACGACAAAAATACTAGGAACTACAAGAAAAAATGTAAATCCATCCATTCCAATAGAAATGATGTTATTATCCAAAGGCTTGACAGCTACACATGTTGCTGCTGGGGGAGGGGGCATGCAATTTTCCATGACTTGCATCAATATTGACATCACTACATATTTAAAATTCATACATATCTGTTTTTAAGATAGCATGAAATTCTCTGTAAACTTTGAACTGAGGGACCCTTTCATGGTTTACAATGTTACACTGCAGAAGTTCATGAATTCAACAGAATCACTTGAAGAACCATAACCAAAACCACGTATATATTCAAAGAAGGAGAAGGAAACATTTGTTGTTCTTTTCTACAGATTCTCTCAAGCAAGAACCATTTCAATTTACCTAGAGCCAAAGCCATTTCTCCAATGCTAAATCATCTATCCAGAACCAAATTCATCTTTAGGTCAGGAAAATTTGATTTACTAGCTGACATCAGATTCCAGTTGAACCAAAGTTGTCAAAATTGGCTGAACCAAAAATATTACAAAGACATTGATGCTAGTGGCATGTGCATAATTTAAGCTATAAGTGGAGCAAAATCAGACCTTGGAAAAAACAAAAATGTTTATATTATTTAAGGTTTGCACACTATCTCACAGAATACTTCTCCATGAGTAGATTTTTCCTATACAAGGACATTTCAGAAGTAACAAAGAGGAAGCAGGGGATTTTCAAACATAAATGTGCATGCGTTAATATCAAATATTTCCCACTATTTGTAAAATTCGAAACTAATTTACAAATACAAAACTCAAATAATCCATGTGTAATTACGTGGAGAAAATAATGATTTTTCCATAAATACTTTATTATTTCTTCAATTTCAGATGTTCTATTTAAGAATTACATTACACATGGATGTATTGATTGTCGAGGGTGTGCATTCATGGATGTATCCATTATCAAGTAAGAATGGATGTGTGTCTCTAGGTGGTGATGTTGTTGTAAGAATTAGAGCAACCTATATGGATCCATAACCATATCCAATTGGAGCCACGCATTTATCCAGCCAAAGAGCATGAGACATTTCTGAAGACTTATGATTTTGTACAATTTCTCTCAAGCTAGAACCATTTCAATTTATCCAAATCTAGAGTCAAAGTCATTGCAATTTATCCAAAGCGAGGACCATTTCTCCCATAGTGATCTTCAGGTCAGACTAGGCATATTTGATTTACTACTGGGGTTGGGGTTGGGGTTGGGGTTGGTGAAGAAGATTCGAAAGGAGAGAGTGGCCTCTTGAATTTGTCAACACTAGCTGAACCAAAATATTACAAATACATTGAGGTTGGTGGAATGTGCAACTCTAAGCTATAAGCTGAGCAAAATTGGACCTTGGAAAAAAAAATGTGTTGAGTCTTTAAGGTTTGCATACTATCTGACAAACGACTCCTCCATAAGTAGATTTGACCAGTACAAGGCCATTTGGAAAGACTCCTCCATGAGTAAATTTGACCATACAAGACATTTCAGGAGCAAAAAATAGGAAGCACGACCTTTTCAAACAAAAAAGTGCATGTGCTAAGTCTAGTTGGGTAAAGAAAAACTAGAAGAAACAATTACCATTACAAACATGGCTTGAAAACAAATTTATATTGGCTCATTCCATTCACGCCATCTCCTCATTGCCTTAAAGGTTGCACAAACCCCTTCATTCCTATTCTGATTCCAAAAGTTGATGTTAGGCTTCGAGCAGTTCATTTTAGATGATTGTAGGCAGGATGCCATTCAATTTATTTCCATTAATCGCAAGTTGTAAGATATTTTTGGTGATGGGAATGTCTAGAGAAACAAGCCATTCAAAATTATTGTTCTTGAGCTCCTTAGCCACAATGATCACAAGAATTCCACTTAAATGCGACCATGACGATCCTGAGAAAATCCCTTTTGACCTAAAGAGGAGAGATCTTCCTCAAAGGACTTCTTTCCAGTTCCATCATTTTCACCTGGCAGGGGGACATGGGTTGTAAGTTTTGGAGGAAGGAGTGGCTTGGTTCAGGACATTTATTTTTAGACTAGATTTGGGAGAGCTGACACTTAGTAAACTCTGTTCCATGGTAAAGCCTGTGGTTGATCCTTGTAGGAGAGATGAGTGGTGGTGGCTAGGGGAGAAATCCTATCTGTGAAGGATGATCAAGCTAGACGCATCCATTGCTAAGGATAAACATGATATTAACACGCACACATATAAAAAAAATCATTCTAATTATCTCATTTGATTTGTACCTCCAATTTTCAATTCTTTATGTGCAAGTTTACAGGGATCCCATCAATCAAAGCGCTTAGGATTTCAGACCTTTTAAAACCCCTATTTCCCAAATATTGTGCGGGCACTTCTAAGAGTGTGTTCGCAAGGATGCTCTTAGTACCATGGATCATATTTAAACACTTTGTCACAAAAAATTGCTATTTGGAAATTTTTCAATGTTTTAGAGTGATTCTAGCAACACAAATACTCAATCATACAATGACATTCAACAATGAAGAATTGCTATCATTGGTACTCCAATAGGTACTTAGCTCCTTGGGGGATCTCTTAGCTGGAAAGCATTACAATTGTAAGAGTTTCATTCATACAGCTAAACCTTGAACTATTTTTTTTTCTCTTGCTATTTTTTTTTGAATTGGTAACATGTATATCCTGATCAACAACATTGGTACTCCAACAGGTACTTAGTTCCTTTCGGGATCTCTCAGCTGGAAAACATTACAATTGTAAGAGTTTCATTCATACAGCTAAACCTTGAATTAATTTTTTTTTTTCTCTTGCTATTATTTTTTGAATTGGTAACATGTATATCCTGATCAACAACCTTGATGGTATGGGTGTTCTTCTTTTGATAACTTTCATTGAAAATCCCCATATAAAGCTAATATAATAAGGATACACTAATATAATAGTTTCCTACAACTCATGATCCACAGAAGTATTGTAATAAAAAAAAACAGGGGCCACTAAAGACGTAGGTGTAGGTATATATGTAGATATGGAGAAGAAGTTGTGTCCATAACTGTAAAATTACCAACAAAACATCTCATGATATGGGCATGATCAAAGGCTGGGAGGACTTGGGTAGTGACTGTAAAATTACCAAAAAAAACTCTCATGATGTGGGCATGATCAAGGCTGGGAGGACTTGGGTAGTGACTGGGGAGCTTGGGTGCAATTTGTTGAAGCTCTCCTGACAAGGTCAAAGAGAAAAATGTAGTAACGGATGCATGTGCTCGTTCTGTGTTGGATGCGATCTGAACTTACATCCAAACTATGAAGGGATTGATCCAAATATTAGATATTCCAATCTTGGCATGAAGAAAGAAAAGGGGTTGCGGCGTGCAAAAAGAAATATTTTGACTTAGGAGCCTCAAAATGTATCGATATGTAATTCTTTGTGGAATTGGAAATTGAAATAAAAACACTCCAACAACACTAATTATTTCCAACCAGGTAAATTATTGCCAACCAAGCAACGACAAAATACAGCCAAAGTTTAGAAAAGAACTGTCATTATTTCCAGCCAAGTAATTATTGCGAGCCAAGCAACGACAAAATACAACCAAAGTTTACAAAAGCACTGTCATTCACACCATCGATATGTTCATCAATTTGCAATGTTGTAATAATATTGTCATTTACAACCATGTATTACAAAAAGAAACTGCGACAAAATGTAACCTAATTTTTACCTTGAATATGAACCTAAAGATGTTTCCCCAACTCTCCAGTCTCATTACAAAAATATATGTGAACTATATGCTTAGAAAATGCCACTCAAGCATGCCAGGTTATATCAAATGAATAATGCCTCCCATGTAGGTATTTGTATGGCAAAAATGGCTTTATCAATGTATTATATAAAGAAAGTGTCATGATAGACAGATATGAACACAATGTGAGGTCCTAGAAGGAAAGCCCAGGGGATGACTGACGGGCCCATTATATCTGCACAAAAACCCTAAATCCCTCTTCTTTTTTACTTTGTCATCTACCTCTTGTGAACATCAGAGACAGAGAAAGAAAATTGGGCTGAGTTTTAGAAGGAATTGTTAGCGATGACCAGTAATAAATATTAAAGAGAAGAACACCTAAGTTTTCATCTTTCTTAGTGTCTAATTTCAGTTTTAAGTGTATAGATTTCCATCTTTTCACTTTCAGACGTCTTCATTCCAATTTCCACGATATTAGTTAATGACACATTATAATTTAGCTCGCTAGCTGACACACTCTCTAAACAAGCTGTTGTGTGGGCACTATGCAAGCTGTAGATTGAAGAGCACAATATGGGGAAGGATCACACAAATGTGCCATAACAAACTGTTGTTTCTTCCTTATACCTTATGAAGGAGTTTCTTCTATGTGCAATGTTGATAGGTTATATATGGTTCACAGATCTATGCAGGAATCCTTCTCATGGTCTTTTTTGCTGGAATCTAATGGTGATGTATAGCTCAAATGGTCCTCCTTTGTTTTTACTGTTAAGATCTCTATTTTGTTCTCTTTTGAATGTATTATAACTGTTATGGATTGTTTGTGTAGGGGGCTTGTCTTAAGGTCTCTCTTTGATTTCCTGTGATGAGGAGACATCTACAGATGGTAGATTTTCACATCTTCTTGATAATACAAGTGATTGCTCCAGGATTTCAATAAGTGGCATATCTGGCCTCATCCATAACACCACATACCATGGCTACTTAGAATTATATAGTAAAAGAGCATAGGATGCCACTTTAATTAAATTGGAAAAGAATATGAGATTATACCTACCCATGTTCGATCATAATTCAGCATTGGCTACTTAGAATTATATAGTAAAAGAGCATAGGATGCCACTTTAATTGAATTGGAAAAGAATATGAGATTATACCTACCCATGTTCGATCATAATTCAGCATATGGATGCCTTCCTATCACCAATAATAAGATCTTGCATTAGATATAAACTAAAACTAATACCACATCGTCAAACCCAAAAATGATACTTCCCCATGTTCATAATAACTTGCCATATGGGTGCCTTTCCATATTAAGATGGCATGCGAAAGGACACACCAAGAATTCACCTACCAGGGGTTTTGAGTTCTAAGTTTTACCTTTTATATCAAATTTTACCATGTCTAGAAGTTAAACTTGTAATTCAAGCATGTAGCATATGTTTCATTTTTCAACTTGACCATTGATTTTTTTAGTTTAATAAATCAGAATTTATCCCGAGGTCCCATTCTATTTCATATGTCTGATTTTTTCATGACTCATTTTGTTTATGGTGTTTTTATGTATGGTCGATTTATTTTCCATTTTCGGTGTCTTTATATAGTTTCATACTATCTATGTTTAATTTTCTATAACCAGTGACTACTAATGGGAAAAACGAAAATGCATAAGTTCATAATAGAAGGCATCGCCAGTAGGAGAATTGTCAGAACTTGAATTTCTTGAATGACTACATTAAAATAGTTCTTTATAGTTCTTGATCGTAAGTGAAATGTTCACCTCTAATGAAAAATATATCCCTTTGAAGCATTTAACTTGATTCAAAACAAATATGTTGCAGCGTACCATATATCTCCAGCATTTAACGATATACACATATAAAAAACCCAGTTTTTAGCAGTACAAGGATTGTTTTTCCAGAAACAATGCATTTATGGTTTAATTGGCAATTTTATCTACATGCCTTCTTACGTAAATTGATTGTTCTCACTAGAGTTAAAGAGATCTGAACTTATAAAATTAGGAAGGATAAAACCTTTTAATGGGTTGCCCCATAACTCCTCTAGCTTCTATTGACTATCTTCAATGCAGCTTCACACGATTAGAGCTACCTCTAGGCAAAGCCACTTCTTACTATAACTCTATTGTAACTAATGTTGAAAACTACTAATAAATCAACTACGAGGGGAGAGCTGAGTCAGTGAAATCAGAGCGCCATTATAGCTCCACCAGGGTTTAAGTTTGATCCTTGCAATCAGTTTAAGTCAGGCCAGGCAGTAGTAGAGTGTAAGAATCATCCAAAAAATATTAATAAAGCTAAACTAATCAACGACAGTAAATTAGTTGTCATAAGCCACCTTAATAAAATTTAGATATCTAAATCAAAACTAACCGTCCAGTTTCTGGAATAAAGATTAGTGGCCATGCCCATGCCACATTGAGAAGAAAGTAAATTGGTTGCAATAATCCACCCAACAAAATTTAGAAATCTAAATCAAAACTAAAAGTCCAGTTTCTCGAATAAGGATTGATGGCCACACCCATGGCACATTGAGAATAAGGGTGTACCAAATAAGATCAGGTGTACCAAATAATATCACGAGTAGGTTTAAACCCCAAGCTTGGCTCGCTTAAAAAAATAAATAACATAAGATCTCCACAACAAATTTGTCTATATCAGGGGAATTGTTCCACACAACTGAGCAATTTGTAAGAATTGTGTGAGAAAAGAAACCAAGCAGTGAATTGATACAGATTGTAGCAAATCAATGAACTCTTTAGACCCTCATGTTAATTAATGTTAATCTGAAACACAGAAGTAAGGATCTAGAAATTTTAGAGAGCATACCAAACAAATCATGTTTTTAACGACATCATCCAACAGTTAAATTTGCCTGTTGCAACTAGCGAATAGAAACCCAAGGGAAGCCATAAAATGCAGATTAAAGCAAATCAATGCACTCTTTAAAATCTAGTGATATTCTGAACTTCAAAAGTAAGGATCTAGAAATTCCCAAGAGTATACCAAACAAATCATGTTTTAAACAACATAGGCCAACTGTAGAATTTGCCTGCTGCAACCAGCGAATCACAACCGAAGGTAAACAGTAAAAGTAAAAATATACAGTAGCCATTCACCAATGCCATAGTTTTAGAAACTGTTTGTAAAGCCTTGCAGACCACTCCAGGGGCATGCAACACAATGAATGCTTAGTATTCAACCTGTCCAATAAAAAACGTTTATCAGAAAGGAGAAATTTACGTACCAACAATTGCTCCATCTAGGATCCAAATACACTGGTTCACTGATACAACTTATTCTTTTGAAAGAGTTGCCTAAACACATATAAAAGGAAATGTGTTTGAGTCATCCAAAAGTCTATGCTACTAAGAATCACCTTCTAGGAAAGCACTTGCATCGTGAACAATAACATACAAAAGATGTTTCTTCACCCAAATCACTTAAAACTAAAACAAAATGTGATATTTACACCTGCACAACGGTTGTGAGATTTGAGGCATCCCAATCTTTGAATGATCTATGAGTTGACTTTTCACTTGATCTGACTTCCCAACTTGCAATATCACCAACATCGGTTCCAATTGAAAAAAGATTCATCCAATTCACTACATTTAAAAGTCGTTTCATGGTTAAATTGTAACTATAGATGAAGAAATAGACATTAGAAGCCTAAAATACAGAATTCTGGCAAATGAAATTGCAAATTACCTAATATAATTGTATACTGCTGAGGATTAAAAGCCATGCTAACAACACTTACACCCCGGTTACACACATATACCATACAAGAAAAAAAACCCAACACAACGCACACAAAAAACCCACAAAACTAACAAAGAACAAGGGAATATGGTGTTAATCGCACAGGAAACCAATGCAGTAACCTTGGTCAACATGGGGAAAATACGTGCGATTAAAAAAAATAAAATTATAATTGCTATATTATGAACGGTGGATTCACCTTCCACCGTGCTCACAGAAAATATGAAACAAAATATAACTAAATTTAAATAAGATAAGACAACACTAAATAAAATTAAAGTACTATAACCTACGCGTGGAATTATAACCAAGCATTTATCATCCACATGTTTGTAACTGCCCGTTATCAATAATAATTTATACTGAGGATGCCACTTGCATTTCATATCCGAGTTTCCTCCTCACAACTGTATGTCTTTTCACTCAACCACTTGGAGGGATTCAATGGATGTATGGACAACATAGCCATTTTAGCTACCTGGAATGCATGCCTTAGGCCACAAACAGGTGTTGAAGCTCCAAGCAGGCACCCCCTTCAAGGATCCCTTGTGCAGCGAACTACTGGAGTCTGGCCGCCCATGTTTTGTAGACCCTGAGGGATCGAACTGACATTCAAAAGTCGCGACAGGGAACTACTGGAGTCTGGCCGCCCATGTTTCGTAAACTCTGAGGGATCGGATCGACATTCAAAAAGTCGCAGCCCTCTAGCCTGGCCTGCAACCTTTTTTCCAAAGATTATGCCCGCTACTAAAATGAATCATGGTATAACTATTTCAAGTTATATGTCTGGACTAAAAGTAAAAACATGATCTTCCCCTCTTCAATAATTCCTTTACATAAACTAAATGCCTACTCAATCTTCCAGTAATCAGTGGATGAAACCAAGCCCCTTCTTTAAATCTTTAACCAAAGCCTTTTTTATTTATTAGAGAATCATGCAGATGGGTAGGCCAGTAAGCATAGGAGAATCTTTCCTGCTCCAATGTGTCAAAGTGGTGGTTAGCTAGTGAGTAAAATGAGGATCTGGTGGAAGGGATGATGAAATACCAAAGCTAAAGATAGGTGCAAGGGAAGAGTGTAGATTTGAACTGATGAAACAAAAACGCATTTTTGGTTTCAAGATAGCGACACAAAATGTTTCAAAGGGAAAATCCCTTTCCACTCCTCTCCCAGTTCTAGTTTCCTGGGTACCCGGAGGCAAGTCCAGACGTAAGGTGCAGAGCCCAAGCTATTGTCAGGGCAGTAGTTATAGCTAAATATCAATTGACGTCGCTCAGTTGATAAGGTGCCTTCACTCATAGGTACTCGTCTAGAGAGGCCTTTTCATCCAGAGTTTGAGGATATGCGATGAAGGGCTTTGGAACTACACCC
>SNQJ01S0069614.1:17470-30689 GCA_010110895.2 Picea sitchensis | reverse complement strand
TCGTCCATGACAAGGGTTCTCGGACTTTCTTCTTAAACCAATTCTTGCAACTTTCCACAAATACCCCAAGAAAACATGCTCTGATACCAATATGATTTGTAAACTACCATGGATATTCCACCTGATAGTTTGTCACAATAGATCTTACAAAATACCAAAATCTTTACTGTGAAGGTTAATTTCCTTTAGATATAAGATTCTTTAATTATTGGGTTTCTGCATAAAATGTATGAAATAGTTGAAATGCAAAACATAGAGAATATAAATAAATACTCAAATACCATCCAAAATAAACACAATATATAACCTGGGAAACTCAATACGAGAGAAAACGTTGCTAGAAGATGTGGTCACTCTGCTCTCTTTTCTTTAAATGCAAGTACAGAGAAAGAGGCACTCTATATGGAGTTTCCTTTGACACTATGGCCTATATGGATACTACATAATCTATTATGCTCTCAAAATACCACTCCTAGGTGATTTTCTCAACTATGAAACAAATACAATGCTAAATAATGGAACCCCTTCTCCTTCTAGCAGCTCAGTATTTAATATAGCCCGATAGCCATCTAGGGGTAGGGTTTTGACTTCCTCAACCCTCAATTAGTCATAGGGGTTGAACCTTCTAGAATCTTCTAAAAATTCCACATATGGCTAACCCCATATTTTTTAGTAAGGGGGGGTTGAGGTGGAATCCACTCTTACCATGGTGGTCAACAAGGTAGGTCAACTTGCGGGAGGCATAACTTTCACATACGAGCTATGATTGAGGCATGGTGTATGCCATTGGAAAGGTATTGGGGTGTAGAACACTATCAATTGTGTGTGTATAGGTTCTAGACAATAGAACCCCCAAAAATGTTATTCAATTCCTCAAAAATGGTTCCAAAAGGTTCCAAACACCAATTTTTCAAACTAGGACCTTCAATTAAAATGACACTACAAGTTGAGTCCTCCAATATTTTCCACTCTGAAAGCATTGAGATAGATGAAAAATAATATAGTGATCCAATCTGGATCACTCACCTCCAATTCTGGTCTCTAATTTGTTAAATTCCCAAATATTATTTCATTCAATTTTGAATGCATCAGATACTTATAAAATTGTTCTCACAAAATATCTTTCTTTAACACATAAAGATATCAAGATCATAACATAATACTTGGAGGTTTCCATGAAGCACAATCATTGGACTCTTAGCACTTTTCTGACCTCCTCCTCTGATCCATTGTTTGATAAACTCCTTGGCATTATTTCATTCCAATTTGAAAGTATCTAGTCCTTGAACATTTCTATTCACATTCAGTGAGGCAGGTGCAATAGGGGTTCTTTATATCCCTCTGGGTACAATAGTCCACACATTTGAATTGAGTCTTAGAGTAATGACTAACAACAAGGTAGAAGCGTATGCTCTTTTTCAAGGGATTAAATTGACAATCTTGCAGCAAATATCCAAACTAATAATCTTGGGTGATTCTAACTTAATTATAAAGCATATGGTTTTGAACACCTTTCCTTCAAATTCTCACCTATCTTCCCTTATAGAAAGGGATCGACACATCAACAAAAGGTATGAGACATTGGTATGGTTTCATATTTTACAAGAGAATAATGGGGTGGCTGATAAAAAACCAACCTGGCTTTTAGGAAAAAAGGGAGGTTTATTTACATTAATAACCAAGGGCATAAATGTCCCATTCCTTAACTCACATCAAACATCATGTTGGCAAATGGCACAAGGTTCGAATAGCTGGACACACATAACAAGGAAAAAATGATTAAACATCTTAGAGGAAATAATAAAGGAAATGTGTAGACAACAAGGATTAGCTTCAAAAAGGAAACATGCATACTCTCCTTCAACCTCTTCTTCTACAAGACCACCATGGACAACACTTAAAATTGGCCCTAGCCAACAAAGTCAACCCTCAGTAGAAGAAACTACATCTCCATATTGCATTTAAAGAGAATATCGATGGGGAAAACACAATTTTGGAAGTCAGACTTCATCTTTAAGTACTTGGAAGTCATATTATGTCTAGTATATTTTTAGTATGTCAAAAATCTTTCTTTTTATTCTTTATTGCACAATTTTCCTGATTCTATACTTAGTCAATCTAAAAACGATTACAAGGAATTTTTAACAATATCACTTTGATAGACATTATGCTTTTGTACATCTCGTTGCAAGCCTCAACTTCAACCCCTTTTTATAATATAAATATTTCTGAGAGTGTGTTAAAAAAAAAAATTGTTTCTATTCACTTTAATCCCTCTTTAAGATACAAAGACATAAATATTTTAGCACAATCCCTCGATGGCACCATGGAGCGCAAGCCCTGACTTTCGACGCTAAATCGTGTTAAGTAAAAAAAGTGCAGATATGGCATGAGTGTTCACGGTTCATAAATAATCTATGCCAACATGGTTAGATATGTGGGCATCCCAACAAGAGGCTCTAGGGATTTTTGTCTTCTTCACAGATTTTGTATTTTGGCAGCGGCGTATCTGCAATAAACTAGACACTCAAGCCTACCTAGTACCGATTTGGATTCCTCAATCGCCTCGTCTGCTATTTATTTCTTCGTTCAATGGAAGAACATGTTGGCGTGGAATGGGATTTTGTGAGAAAATCAATAAAAATAATATAGTTTCCTACAAAATTCATCGATGATGATAAGGCTGTGGTGATTTGATATTGAGACCTACAAGGAGGAGGATTGAGGCTATGATGGCATGCAAAGGGTCAATTTTAAAACCTGATAGGATAGATCCATATTAAATATACTAACAAATCACTTAATGTCCATGTTTAATCATTGGAAAACTAGAGAAATGCCCCACTGTCGGATTTGCAATAATACCCTAAAATTTATATCCAATAGAAAGCAAGATAAATAGTATTAATCTTATTATTTAATTAAAAAATATAGACTACTACATGAAATTTTGGATAACACATAAATTGTTAATAGTCAAAGATGAAATTATATATGATCAATGAGTTTCATAGCCCTCCACAAGTATTAATAATAAGAAAAAGAAAAATAAAAATAAAGGATGACATAACAATAACAAAGAGAAAATAACTAACTGGTGTAGATTCATCTTAACTTTGTATCTATCATGCACCGAGAGGCATTGAATCATTGGATATGCAAACATTTTTTTTAGAGTACAAAGCTTGATAAAATATTTTCCTCTTGATGCATGATAGATCCTAAGTTAGGTTGGTTCTTAACACACACACACACACACCACTTGTCAACTTCATGTTGAGCACATAAGGAATTGCACATCTCCTTCATAATAAGCAATGCATCTTTCAAATATTTTAACCATAATATTTTACTTGTTAGTAAGATTTTTTCAAATAACATGTGTTAACTCCATATTAAGCATTGAAAAAATTACTTTCAATTTCTCTCTCTATGTAAAATTGATATCAAATTATTTTACTTAAGGTGGACACTTTTACTTTGAATTGCTATATATATATATATATATATATATATATATATATATAGGTGGACATTGAAATTATTTTTTTCTTATTAATATTTTTTTAAATGCCACATGCCAACTCCATATTAAGCATTGAAGGAAATAGACATCTCCCTCATTCTAGAAAGTAGAAAGCACCTATTGATGAAATAAGAACTTTTTTACTTTCAATTACTCTCTCTCTTTCTTTCACTCTCTACATATAGAGTCAATATAGAATTATTTTACTTAAGGTGGATATTGAAATACTTTATTTATAATCGACATTAAAATATTTTTTTTATTATTAATATTTTTCTAAATGCCACATATCAACTTCATGTTGAATATGAAAGGAATTACACATCTCCTTCATACTAAATTGTCAAAAAAATCTTTCAACATAAAAAGCAACCTATAACAAAATATAAATAATACTAATATTCTTTGGTTACATCATCTTTTTCACTAAATTGGTTGATTCTTCCCAAAATTAAAAAGTCACGACCTTCGCCTCAACCAAATTTACGGACACTTTTCTTTTCAAGTTGTGAGCATCAACGTGTAACCTCAATGCCATGGGATGGGATGGGACGGAACGGGATGGACTCGAGAACGTTCACCAACTTTGGGGGGAGATATATGTAGCCACATTCACCTTCCAATTTCACTGCAAACTTATTCATTATTATTCACAAGGGACACTATTGACTCTAAGCCTTTAGGTGATTGAATGGTTTGCGAAAGATGGTGGAAGATAATAATTATTCACAAGGGATAGTGTTTGCTTTGATCCAAGGATTTAAACAAGTGGAAGATAAAAATTATTTAAAATAATTTTTATTTAAGGATTTAAATAAGTGGATAATAAAAATTATTTTTATTTAGTTCATTTTGTTGTAGAAAATTCGGAAATTGAAATGTTTAGTATAATTTTACAAATTAAAATCTCAAGGACAAAGTTTCTCTTAAAACAAGTAATATTGAAGTGGTGATTTCTCTATAGTTTGTTGAATTTGAAGATAATATTTCAGAAGTTTATCTTCTCTAAAATGATTGACATAAATAGTTTTCTACAAAGCTTTTGTGTGCGATAGGAGATGTGTTGCTTTCTTGCTAAATAGTTTATGTTACATCATTGTAATACCTCTTAATACAATTTAGAGGCATAACATAAAAAGTTCCATGATAATGTAGTAGCTGGTATTTGTTCGGAAAGTGTATTTCTAATACATTTGTACTTGTTATATTGTGTATAGTTAAATTACTTAAGTTCTACTACTTAACTTCAGTTGTCATTAAATATATTAAGTATCATTTCCAAAGTTGTTATGAAGAATAAACAATTCATTATTGACTATGTGCGTTCTTGGTAGCCATTATTGCTAATCTATTTATTTGGTAGTCATTATTTAAAACATTATATTTCCACATCTTTGTGACCATCTAAGACTTTTGAACGAAACCTATTTGACATTTATTCTATCTAATGCACACATATACATATATACCATACTTTCTTCGAATCTAATAATGCACACATATACATATATATCATATTTTCTTTGAATCTATTAACTATAACTTATTACTTTTTCTGAATCTAGTAATGATTAACTATTCCTATTTAATCATTTATTCTATTTAAAACTTTTGAACGAAACCTATCTGACATTTATTCTATCTAATGCACACATATACATATATACCATACTTTCTTCGAATCTAATAATGCACACATATACATATATATCATATTTTCTTTGAATCTATTAACTATAACTTATTACTTTTTTTGAATCTAGTAATGATTAACTATTCCATTATTATTATTGCATGACATGTGGTCGATATTCGTCCGCTACCACTATAACCCCAGGTGCGCCACACAGCCCGCGAGCATGGAGCACAAGTAAATTGGGGTAAGAATCGAACTTGAGACCTCCTTTACATATTTCCTTCCATTTACACGACACTTGCCAATCGGTCTACATCCCTGTGGGCGAACTAAACTTATTATAAATGTAAGTAAATTCCATATAATAAGTCTATTTAATTATGGGATTTAAAAAAACAATATCTTTTATAAAACACTTCGTTGATTAAATGTAACCATTATAAAAATTTATAACCACTTTAAAAAAAATTAAGTATAACTTAAGTATATTATTAAAACCATAAACAAATGTATTACAAAATTTTTATACCTTTATTAACCGTGATATTATATTTGTAACAAAAATATTTAGTATATGCAGGAAAAATACCTATTGAAGTGGATGTCAAAGCGTTAAAACACCATGATATGCCCACCATTCTAGACATGCAACGAACATAAACTAGTTAGCCGAAAAGAAAGGTAGTTGTCCCCTCTCTTATTTCCGTGTGAATTATCTTTTATCTGCCATTTGCATGGAAAGTACATGTAAATGATCTTGTAGGTTGGTTTTTTGGCCAAGAGCGATTCCTAGTTTGGATGGTTTCTAATGGTATAGAGTAAGATGTATGTGAGTCAGAGGATCATAGTTAGGATGCAAAGCCTTACTCATACCTTCCATTTCGAGAACCAAGATGCAAGGAAAAGTTCAAGGTTGAGAGCAATAGACATACCGCCTATTTATTGACCTTGATCCAATTGTTTAAGCAGATTCAATAGTTGATTCTTTTGTTCTAGCATATCCAGTCTCAAGGTACGAATGTAGATCTTCATTGATGGGAAAGTTCAATCATTTCTATAGCGAAAGGTTGTTTCCCTAAAGTAGTTTCTTCGTCTTTTCCTCACTTTGCGACGTTGAGTCTAGAAAGAACCTAACATGGAACAAGCATTGAGTCTTCACCTTCGATTACCTCCTAAGCATGAGGCTAGAAGGTTGATCTCTGCCATGGGAGGGTTAAAGAGCATGACTCCTTACTGATTAGTGGAGTTTTATAAATCAACAAGTTTTATTATTATTGAAGACAATTCTTCATGTTAAAGTAGAGATTCTCTTGCATTAGTATGGAGTTGATACTCCACTTTGGGTCTCTGAATGCAAAGAAGGAGACTAAGGTTAACTATGCAAGGGAAGCTTGAAATTGAAAGAAGTTTTTTAATATTGTTGGAGATATTCAGTTTCCTGATTTGAAAAAAAAAGAAGGAGTCTTCACCTTCGATCAATTAGGGGATAGCTTATGTGCACTCTCTTGTTTTTTCCCTAGTTCCTATTCATTACATGTTTAATAGATCGGTTGTCATCCACAAACCTCTAGCTGGTTCAAATCCCTCTTTCCTTTTAGGACTGATTTGCTCACATATTTGAGGGTGTTAGGCTTTCGTTGGAAAACCGATGCGAGTACTTTCTCTCTCAAGTCACCAGTGCTCTCCTGAGGCCTTGATATATTGCATACAAGCTTCTTGAAAGAAGGTTTGACTTATGGTTGGGTTTTGATTTTTGGTCCCTTTGGTTATAGGTCTTGCAATTTTTTTGGTCATGCAAGGTTACTCTCAAAGCTAACTTGGTCATTGACAATTATGCAATTGCATAAACTGATGTGTTTTTCAATTTTGTCAAGGTTTCTCTCTTTCTAGATTTTATTAAAGAGCACAAGTTGCACAATATGAAATAACCACACTTCTTTTTTCTAAATGAGACATTGTGATAATATCTGTGTTTCAGTCTAGGAGCTTTGATTTAGTTATTTTTGTGCCTCATAGGATAAATTAGCTTATTACAAAATTATTTTTTTATCTTGTGACATGGGAAAGATCGAAAGAAGACCTATAGCCTAGATGTGAAAGTATGTATACCACTTTTTGGGGGTAATTTTAGTATTGATCCACTAGGGAAACTAACTAGCTAATAGATAATGGCTACTTAAAATGAAAGTGTTTAACTTCCTTTTCCTTCTTCTGTTTTTTGTTCTTCAACCAGAGTTATGGGGTTACCCCCATGAAATAACCTCCCATATATGGTCAAGTGCAATGGATCAAGGTAAGGCTCCTTCCTATGATGGTATGGATAGGCATTGAACCACAACCCTCACATCTCCTTGGCTATAGCCCTACTATATTCTTAACCACCCTACTACCTACAACATAAGGACCAGGTGGCAAAGAACCAAAAGAAGTAGATGCAATTGATCTGGTTGGTTCTATTGAAGCACTTGGTGAAGCAAAATTGAATAAATTTAAAATTTTAACAAAATTTTAAACATTACACAATCAACAAGGACAAATATAGTCATTTATCTTTATCAATGAATTAGAAAAATAGGTTATCTAGCTAAATATGTCCATTTTCTCTATGTTATCTCTTGTGCTTTATGAGGGTAGTTTTTACCCTCTATTGTATTATGATGGGATTAGTTGAATGAAATCTATGCAATTTAATTTGTTAGAAGAATTTGTGTTCATAGGTAAAAGGATGTCTAGCTTCTATTGTGGGGCTTGTTTAAAATTATCCCTTCTTTGAGTATGAAGGGAGGAGTTTTAGATGTTTTATTCATGAAAAGATGGTGAATCGTTGACGTTAAATGAAATAAATTGTAGGGATATTAAAACACACCATTGGGGAGGGCTTGAGAGAGGCATTTTCAACGTTTGGTAGATTCCTGGAAAGTATACCTGCTCATAAATGCATTTTGAACTTCTGCAAATATATTTTAAGCAGATGTGCTTCTACAATAGATGCAATTTAAATAGGAAATTTGTACTTTATTCTAACTATTGGGTATGCTTCAGCTAGAGTTATAACTGACAAGATCAATGGAGTATCAAAAGGATTTTCTTTGGTAAGATATGTTACTCAGGAAGAGGCTCATAAGGGAAAGGAAGGGATGGATACCAAGGTAATGCTTAGTTACCTACCCTAATTATTTATATTCCTTAAGCTATCAATCCCTAATTATTATATTCCTTAATCTATTAATAATAACATGAGCTATATGAAGATAATAAAAATGATTTTCTTCTAGTGCAATTTTTTGATGGATGGGTTATAATTGTAGATTATGCAAGACCAAGGCCTCTAAGGATGCACGATAATCCTCAAGGTGGAAACACAATGAATGCTACTTTTTTGGAAGGAGGAAAGTTTTACTAAACCTCTAATATTTTGTATGGATATTGTAGATGAGTTGAAATCCATCATGCTAAATTTGGTTTTTTTTAAACTACTTAAACAATCAATTTCAAGCAGACACATTGAATTTATGTAGGTGGGGAATGTCATAATGAATGTTGATATAGATACAAATATTGTTGGACAAATTTCATACCCGTGTACACGTGGGTTGATATCAATGTAGATTGTAGATGTGAACTTGTGCAATGTTTTAGGATGATACAACCCGAGACAATGAGGCCACAACCAAGGTAGTTTGGCGGGACAACAACCAACAAGACAGACATGTGTATTTACCTTGATAGATCCAAATGATCGATAAGATTAAGTAATTACATAAGAAATTATCTGAAACTAATCCAAAATATTAAGTGCAAATAGAACTGAATTGAATTGCAGGTTTAGGATTTGCAAAGGACCCTAAATCTTTTTTGGTCCATGCATCTACACAAAAGCAAAGACACGATGAAGATAAGATAGGATTATGATATAATAATGCAATGAAGATAAAATTTTGTGTAGAAGCGGTGCATAGAAGTAAATTTGCATGTAAATGCATTGAAATTGGTGCATTGACAAAGCATAAGTGTTAACGCATGAGACAGAAGGTGTTAGCAATATTTCTTGTCTCGAGACAAGAAATAGAAGCAAGACAACGAAAGTTCCAAATCCTCGAGAGTTAATAGGGACCGTCCATCTGGAAAGGACGTGTGGCAGTAGATCAACGTTATCGGGGAGGGTCCCGACAGGGAAGCGTCCATCGGAGTTGAAGCCATCGGGATATCGGGGATCCCGAGGACGAGTGATTCGTGCACTTCAAAATTGCGATCCGCAAAGCCCCGATGGAAAGCTATATGGCTGCGGGCATATGGTAGCGGTCACTTGGACCAGGGCTAGCATGGAAGGAGCTATCGAGGATCAGAGATTCGCGAGTCTGGAGGACTTGTGAATCGTGACATCGCAAGTGCCGAAACTCCGATAGGAGGGTAAGGCCATGGTCGCAGAGGCATGGTCATATGCAACAGGAGTTAAGCTCAGGAGGGCTTGCGCGTGAAAGGAGCTCATCGCAAATCGGGGATTGGGGAGGTAAGGAGTTCTCGACAGCAGGAACCGCGAAACCTCGAACCCCGATACAGAGTCGGGGATAACCACGGTTAGGTGCTGAAGGCCGTGAAGGGATTGGAAAGGACCTGTGGATCGGGTTGTTGCAGCAGTGATTCCCGAGGGAATCCAAGGAGCCGCTTCGGCTCAGAAGAGGGGATTTAAAACGATCCTGAAAGCAGGAAGGCACGGTGATGTCCCAGGTACCAATTCGATGCGGGCTAAATCCCAGTACCTGCTGGAGATTAATGAAGAAAGGAGAGGATGGCTCAAAACTCACATCACTCATTTATTGTAGAGTATGGAGATCCCAGTCGAAAGTCTACCCGAAAAGGTCCCCTGTACTGGTTCTCTTCAGGAAGGTCACGCCGAGTCTTAAACTCGCCAGAAGAACCTGCACACGCCAATTCAACATTCAAAGGGCTCAGCTACCACCCTGGCATGAGCCATGCTGAATTAAAGAGGNGAATCCAAGGAGCCGCTTCGGCTCAGAAGAGGGGATTTAAAACGATCCTGAAAGCAGGAAGGCACGGTGATGTCCCAGGTACCAATTCGATGCGGGCTAAATCCCAGTACCTGCTGGAGATTAATGAAGAAAGGAGAGGATGGCTCAAAACTCACATCACTCATTTATTGTAGAGTATGGAGATCCCAGTCGAAAGTCTACCCGAAAAGGTCCCCTGTACTGGTTCTCTTCAGGAAGGTCACGCCGAGTCTTAAACTCGCCAGAAGAACCTGCACACGCCAATTCAACATTCAAAGGGCTCAGCTACCACCCTGGCATGAGCCATGCTGAATTAAAGAGGCGTATTGCAGGGGAACAAAGGACAAATTTGATTGAGGAGACGTCACCCTTTGAAAGTTTTGATATGCCTCCACTGGACGAGAGGAGGGGAGAAGTATATGTAGGCATTTTTTCCATTTTGTAATGATCGATGGTAGAGAAGAGCTCCCTACTGTAAAGTTTAACAAACATTCTAGTTTGTTGGATATGCATCTGTATATGAGATATCTTGTTTTACGACAAACAATTTTTCTCACTCCATCTAATTTTCATCTCATGCTAAGAGAGTTCGTGATAGACTGGGTCGCGTGAATTTATGAATTTCTGTTGTGATAAATGATTTATCGTTGCATTATTGTATTCTCTGGTTTTTTGTATTTAAATGAAAGAAGACCTTGCATTTGGATGCCTTCTTCTACAGTCTATTAGGAACCTGTCGTTTATAACAGACCTTCGCACTCTTCCCATATAAGTCCTCTACCTGTTCACCCTTTACTACAACTCACTGTCTAAAGTTTATAAAGACCTCACTCACCTATGAATGCATGGCCTAGTTTGGAGTTGGAATGATATCGTTTTGAGTTGGCTTCCATTTGGTCACCCCATATATAAACAAACCATGACATAAAACTGATGGGCGTCGGGCTCTGCTCCTGATAGCAATCCAGGAGTGACTTCCGTCGCCAACATTTCTGGCGCCGTTGTTGGGGACGAAGTTGAATATTTTCCCCGGGATTGAACGACAACGATTAGCTGATTCTGAAGGTGCATCAGAGATCAGAACTATTGAGATTGTTGCTGTGCACCTGGCGACTCCATTGTGATGACTCCCCTGGGGAGAACCTGCTCTATCAATTGTGGCTTTCAGAGGCAGACACACGCGGTCTCATCCACAGCTTCCCCTAGCTACACCTGAAACCGATCCAGAGGTGGTTCTCAGAAAAGGAAAGGCCCCTGAAGAGAAATCTTACACCGCCGAAGCAGGTAATCCGCCACCTCCTTCTGTAAGAACTTTGTTTCCTCCCCCTCAGTTTCTTGATAGACCTCCTTCACAAGTTTCTCGTTTCCTGAATTTTGGGAGTGTTCCTGCTGAGTTTTCCCCTCCTGGTTTGGGATTGGAGGGAGAAATCCTTGTCACTCCCCTCTCCTCTGAAGCCTTACCTTGGCGTAAACCCACGACCACAGAAGATTTCCCCACTCCTGCACAAGGAGGAGTACCTGTTGACTTGATCTGGGTAGCCCGTTCCTTGAATCACCTCTTGTTTCCCACCCCACTCCGAGATTCATTCCCGGTAGCCCCTTCCAGAAATCCTTCTCATCCAAATTCTCCTCCACCTAATATTCCTATGGCCGGTGCTAATCCCCCTCTGAATAGAATGGACGCCATAGTTGTTGCTAGGTACGCTCCCTTGATCTTACCTAATCCCATGAATCCTTTCCCTACTGGAGATTACTTGAAATATATGCCCAAGTTCACCGGGGAAGGGGACATAACTGCAGAAGAGAACCTGGATGCTTTCTACAGTTATCCTGACAACCTGAACATTGGAGATGAAGATGTCTGGATGAGGGTTTTTGTCCAGAGCCTAGATGGTGAGGTAAGGAAATGGTTTAGAGGATTAGCTCCCAGATCTATTGCTGGAATTGACGGCCTGGATAATTCTTTCTTGAGGCAATGGGGAGATAAGAAAGATTTCATGTATTACATGACAGAGTTTGGATCGTTGAAGAGAAAAGAAGGAGAGTCTGTCCCCGACTTCTCCAAGAGATTTAACAAAATGTACAACAGAATCCCTGATGAGATAAAACCCTCTGAAGCCTCTGCAATGATCACTTACTCCAGCGCTTTTGATCATGATTCCTGCCTACTGCTAAGAGAGAGAAGAGCTGCTACGTTGGCCCACATGCACCATGAAGCCGTGGAGGTCGAATCTAACATATTGGTTGTCAACCGACTCAGAAACACAGGTGATAGAAGTACGTCCAAGAACAGGCCTGAAGCTTCCTCATCCAGTTCCTCTCCCCTGCCCCATCAGATAGATGAGACAACTAGAGCAATAAAATCGATTGCTGACAAGATAGAAAGGTTGGAATTAGAAGGGAAGCCCATGTACAGAAATCCCCAAAACAATGATAATAGAGGCTTCAGACGACCTGCTAACAATATGCCTCAGGTTTTCCCGAGGGAACAAAGGGGAAAGGACAGAGAAGACCAAAGGGTTCAAGTCCCCCTCCAAAATAACCTAGTTGATCATGAGGAGGGAGAGGAGATAGACGAGTTTGGACCTGAAATTCACTGTATTGAGGAAGCTCCCCCTTTTCCTCATTTGACGCAGTCCTCATATGAAGAATCCATGATGATTGCTCAAATTCATGAGTTGGGAAAAGAACAAAGGGTTGGTCACACTTCCAACAGATATAATCTCAGATCGAGAAGGAAAGAAGGAGACTTTGACAACCTAGACCATCCCCTCATAGAAGATAGACCTACTAAAACTGCGGCAGCCACAGCTAAAGAAAAGAAGACTCAGAGTGCTTCACCAGCAACTAAAGAGCCTGTCATTGAGGTAAGAGAAGCTCCTAAACCTACCCCCTCCTTCAGTTTTGAGCATGAGATTCAGAATATTAGGATTCCTGTACCTCTCTCTGAGCTAGTTAAAAATGAGGATTTTAAAAGGTCCCTCTCCAAGTTGCTACAATCTGAATCCCCCCAGCCTCCCTCTGACTCAATAAACCTTCAAGATGAAA
>SNQJ01S0069614.1:0-12905 GCA_010110895.2 Picea sitchensis | reverse complement strand
AAAGGTCCCCTGTACTGGTTCTCTTCAGGAAGGTCACGCCGAGTCTTAAACTCGCCAGAAGAACCTGCACACGCCAATTCAACATTCAAAGGGCTCAGCTACCACCCTGGCATGAGCCATGCTGAATTAAAGAGGTGTATTGCAGGGGAACAAAGGCCAGATTTGATTGAGGAGATGTCACCCTTTGAAATTTTTGAGACGCCTCCACTGGACGAGAGGAGGGGAGAAGTATATGTAGGCATTTTTGCCATTTTGTAATGATCGATGGTAGAGCAGAGCTCCCTACTGTAAAGTTTAACAAACATTCTAGTTTGTTGGATATGCATCTTTATATGAGATATCTTGTTTTATGTCAGACAGTTTTTCTCACTCCATCTAATTTTCGTCTCATGCTAAGAGAGTTCGTGATAGACTGAGTCGCGCGAATTTATGCAGTTCTGTTGTGATAAATGATTTATCGTTGCATTATTGTATTCTCTGGTTTTCTGTATTTAAATGAAAGAAGACCTTGCGTTTGGATGCCTTCTTCTACAGTCTGTTAGGAACCTGTCGTTTATAACAGACCTTCGCACTCTTCCCATATAAGTCCTCCGCCTGTTCACCCTTTACTACAACTCATTGTCTGAAGTTTATAAAGACCTCACTCACCTATGCATGCCTGGCCTAGTTTGGAGTTGGAATGATATCATTTTGAGTTGGCTTCCATTTGGTCACCCCATCTATAAACAAACCGTGACATAAAACTGATGGGCGTCGGACTCTGCTCCTGATAGCAATCCTGGAGTGACTTCCGTCGCCAACATAAAGAAACAAACTTAAAACTTAGGTTGTAATGAAAAACAATTATAAAAACATAGAGATAATGGAGGTAAAATAGCTATTACAGTGATTCATTCATAACTGCAAATAAGAAGTGGATACTACATGGTGCCACAACCTTTGCATATATATATAATCTTATTAAAATTGTGAAGTATAACATATAATATGATAAAATATTATATAAACTTTGAGATATGTATTAATGGTTTTTATCATAAAGCTGTAATAATTCACATTTCCCCATACTTCGCCAATAAGATCCATTTACCTCAGCAATAAAACCTTAACCTCTATAGCCAATCAAAATCGAAATAAATAAAATAAAATTGATTTTTTAACTATCAATAAGATCCATTTAACTCAGCAATAAAACCTTAACCTATATAGCCAATCAAAATCGAAATAAATAAAATAAAATTGATTTTTCAACTATTACATCAAATTTTGATTAAAGAATTTTTTTTTACAAATCAAACCACAACTAATACTATAGTCGTGACCTTCGACCAGAAGTAATAACCTATATAATACACCTCTAAAATTTAACTAAAAATATCGAAACGTATAGTTTGAAATGTCATTTTATAGACTCCTCGACTTTCACCATCATTGTGTAAGGATGTCCCCACGACTATTTGTGACAAGGGACACCTAACCACGAAATAGTTTTGTCTCATCATTTCCATATTCACAACTAATATTCATTCCCTTCATTACAAAAAAATTATTGGTAAAATTAACGAGTTATCAATCCCAAGTTGTGGGGAAAATTCAAGCAATTTATATTATTAAAGCTTTATAATTAAAAAAATAGGAACCCAAAGGCAAGTTCGAGGAATATGATTAAATTTTTATATTTAACAAAATTAGGATCTATGATTAAAGTTTTATATTTAACAAAATTAGGATCCCACTATGAGGTTAATTCGAAGAGGGATAGGGGGATGTGGTAAGTTTAAAAGCTTTTTTTAAAAGTTAAGATGTTATTTTTATGAGGAATGTACATCAACGAACAATAAAATAATTGGAGACAAAATCTCAACTAATTAAAAGAATCTTTTTTTAGCTAATTAATAATAAGAAATTAAGTGGTAGCAAATTTTATTTCATTATATTCTAATGTCATAATGCCATACAAGACATGTAAACATATATAACTTATTAAAAATCCGTTTTATTTTTCTTAAGAATAAGATTATCAGATGTTAGTAGAGATGAAAAATGTTGTTGTAGTCTGATATGGAGGCTGGACTTACTTATCAACAAGGTAGGAAGTAATAGAATCTCGATGAGTTGAGTGGGTTTTTGGGTCGAAAACTTGATTTTCAATGAGCGAAGATGACCGTTTGGAGAAACCTCTACAAGTTGATTGGTCAATATCTCTATTGAAACATGATATTCATTGACAACAATGTGAATGTCCAATTGATTTGGAAGAACATGGTAGAAATCAATAAAACCTAAAGGGAAGCTTCATGTGATGGATGATGTCGATTTAGTTTGGGAACTAGTGATAAGATGCCATCAAATTGAAATTTCCAAGAGAGGACATAACTTTGTAATAAGTGAGAGGTGTTAAAGTATCTAGATTGACCTCCTGGGGTGGTCTCTCTAAGAAGTTGATGTCAATGAAGAGAGACACAATAAAGAAAATAAAATGTTAAAGGATGGTGAATGATAAGAGGAGGTGTACAAGAGTCCTTAAAAATGGTGAATGGAGTTGAGACTACAAATATGGCACTGAATGATGTTGTTGTATGTAGTTTTGTTTGGTGAAGATTAAAGAATGTCTATTAACTGAATGAACAAAATGATTTGGGAGTTCAAGTGTACTGCAAATAAGATAGTTTGTGTTATATTTATGTAATGTGTGTGTGTGTGTGTGTGTGTCTGTGTGTTTTAATGCATTGTAATTGCATTTTCAATTGTACTAGTAGGGTCTCCTAAGAAATAGACCACAATAATCCATATTGGTCACATCTCAAGTGACTTTATCCATAAATTTAAGGCCAAAAGAAAATGACACAATGCATGATGTGGATGATCTATAAATAGAAATAGTTATCCTTCCATCCAAGTGCATATAAATGAGGACAATGTCCACTAGCAAGTGCAACTTTTTCAATCATGAATTTGCAATCAAATTCTTTTTGTGAGCCATTGTTGAGGATACAAATAGTGGATAAATCATGGGAGAGATTTTCACATGTGACAAGTAAATTATCTTCATCTCTTGGAGGGGTAGAGTCCTATAGTAAGTAGACTTTATTAAGTCTCCTTAAATATTATAAGGTTTCATCTTCACCAAAAACCTCAATGAGAGCATCATCATCTTCCTCATCAAGACATTATACAATCAAAGTTTTCTTCTTCAACTTGAAACATCCAAACTTATCATGTCTTGGTGTATTACAATATTGTGAAAATTGATTAGATAGAGGAGAAGAAGAATATTCTAAAAAATATGATAAACTTGTAGTAGAAGGAGGTGTGGACTTTGAAGGTGTAGATTTGGTAATTCTAAAGGACAATGAACATTGTTGATTTCTATGTTGATTTAAAAACTTCTCTTCATCTATCTATGTTGATTACACTCGGCATAAAGGTTGTTGATTACCGTGCACTTCAACTCTCAATATAGATGTTCTTACAATCCACTTTTAATCTTTAGGAAAATGAGCTTGTTAGCTGGACCATCAATACCAATAATAATTCATAAGTGATTGAATCGATGAATGTAGTCTTGCACAAGCACATTGAATCCTTAGTGCAAGTGAAGCCACTTGATTCTCATATCCTATTTGTAACTGGAAGGATAAAACATGACACTAAGGGCTTCCACGAGCCTAGTCCCAAGTGATGATTGGATTTTGATTTGTTTCATGTTTTGGAATAAGTAATCTAGAAATCCCTATGTGCTTGAATTTGGGGAATGGAACCTTCTCATCTTGAAGAATTTGATTGTAATTGAACCATGTGTCTGATGTGAGGATCTAGTGGTCAATAATATTGAAATTGTGGGATCCATTGTAGATGCACAACTCACATTTAGCATATTGAGTAGGAGGCTTTCCAACTAAAATATCGTTAACCTTATGGATTAATGAAGCAGTGAATATGTCGGTAAGTTTTGCTACCCTTTTTGAAGGTGAGAGGGTTACCAAAGCATGAATGAACATGGTATTTAATGTGAAAGAAAAGTCTCAAATACCTCAATCCTTAGAGACCATTCAGTTGCATTATATGACCCGGAGACCTTTGCTAGTCGAAGCATTAACTATACAATCTCTAATATAACATGCACCCAAGAGAATATCTTAGGTCTAAGATACTAAGGAATTGATCTTAGAGGTAAGGAAAAATATTTTTGTTAATTTGGATAACATATCAAAATTGATTTTTGGGATTCATCRTATTTTTTATAGGGMTATTGTGCAAGGGAGAAAGATGACTACATTAAAGAAAATATTACATTCTAAAAATAGAGAAATGTTATTATTTCAATGACAATTATGTCAAATGTTTCCTTGACAAAATCAAATCCTAACCCCTATTGAAAGAATGAAAAAACAATATGTCATTAGATCAAAGATTGACGAGGATTAAAATATTTCAGAATTATAGTATGTATTAAAGACTATGAAAACAATGGGGTTACCTATGAAACACATAAAGTTGGGTCAAGCACACTCACTCTCGTGGACATCTGGAAAGGTTCCAGTATGATTTGTCCAAGGACTTTTACATTTCTACAATAACACTGGGAGTTATCCATGTTTTCTTTATAAGGGGACATGGGATAGAAAACTAAAATACCTAATGGGTTATATGATCCAACTTCTTTCAACTCATTGTCCATGGATGAAAATGTCTCTAACATATTAAAAGAAGAAGAGTTCAAAGGGTTGGCTTCACTAGTTGTCACCAATGTTGTTAGACATTTGGCTAGTTCGTTGTTAGCAAGTGGTTGATTCGAATCCCCTTGACATAGGTGCACTAGTATACACTATTGGGTTTACTAGATATGTCATCCAAAAATATGCGGAAGCATTCCTTGAGTTTCTCCAAGAGGTTTTCCTTGCAAAAACAAAAGACTAAGGATGCCTCTGACATGTATTTGACATTAACGTTGCAAACATTAAGAAGAAATTTGTAGTTGAGTACGGTAGTCTAAAGAAAATCCAAAAGAAGATATCCAAAAATGGTTCACTAATTTCATCACAGATAATGTTGAACATAATTCCACTACTGGAGACCACTTTGTCACATTATATAATCTAGAACAAGGAGTGGATGAGATCAATTTTAAATACGAAACCATTGTGGGTCCACAAAGGGAATTTATTAAAAATTGGATTGGTTATATTATGTCTACATTGGGAAATGTCAAATGGTAATTGAAGTTTCTCCTCATTCTTATTTCTAGGTCTTTTTATTTGTTTTCTAGTCCATGAGAGCCCTATTCCATCCTTTAAAGGTAAAGAGATTTTCTTTTCAAATTTTGTCTATTTAATGTGCATATATCACCATTTGGGGTCATGCAATGTTTGGATCACCATGTTCTTTCACATTGCTAATTATGTGCTTCCCTCCATGTCTAATATGAGTTCAAACATGAATAATTATGTGTGGGCCACCCTAACATTCTCAAATACATGCACTGACCCTTGCACCCCAACACCATAAATCATAATGTCCACTACAAGGTCTAAATGGAAATGATCCTAGCATCCTCTCTTCAACGAAAGTGCCCCAACGAGGTTCAGGGTAATGCCTCTAAACCTGTACAACATTTGACAAAAAAGCATTAGGTACATGAAGTTTCAAACCCCACACATAGACTTAGAAAATCATCCACACACTCAACAAACCATGCACACATTAAATAGGTAGTGCACACAATCAACCTCTACACACACTCAACAAGCCATACACACACTCAACATTTGTGTTCTTACAACCGTAAATTCCAACAAGTCAGGGTCATTATGGAAGCTTAATTGGTTCTATGCACCAACATATGTGTGCTAGTGGAAACACACACCTACAACCAAGATGATAGAAAAACATCGACAATTACAGAACTAAGGAACCTTCCACAACTAAATCTTGATCTTGTAACTGATATTCACTCTTATTCACTCTCTCTTTCAAATAGTGTTTATACAATAAACTTAAAGTCATACAAACATGATTATACTATATTTTGTTTTGTGTCTAATTTTGCATCATGGAATCAAATAAAAAGCATTTGTATTCATAACTATGCACTCTTAATCTTCTGTACATAAAGTTCTTAATGTAGAAATAAATTTGTAACATGGTAAACCTTCATTTGAAAATAAAATAATATTATAATTAGTGTTCACTAACGGATAATAAAAGTAATAGAATGCTTTAACCTCTATATTCCATTTGAACAATAAAGTGATATGCTAAATGTTCATTTTAAAAGCCAAAAAACTTGATCCTCACTGGTAGAATGGTCCAAATGTGATCAAAGACATTGATCAAGGAACTAATTAGTGAGGGGATCGAGAATACTATCTGGATCACATAATTTCACAGTGATCAATATCTTGGGACTTGATCTGGTGAGATGGTGGCAAGCAAGAGGTCAGTGAGGGGATCGGGAATACTATTTGGATCGCATAATTGCAGAGTGATCGATATCTTGGGCCTTGAGCTAGTGAGATAGTGGTGAGAAAGAGGCAACAACCAGGCGGTGAGACACAGTCCCGACTCAACATTTCCAAAGGAGAGTGACCATCATTTTCTAGCTAAATCATTTTAACGTATTTAAAGAACTGACATAGTCATTGTAGGAAATTTGAAGCAATGACATAGACGTGAAATAAAGTTAAAACCCAAACTTAAAACTTAGGTTATATTAAATATATAAGAATGTAAAATTACATTTTGTGGGAGCTCTAGACTTTAGGTTATAGAATTTAAGAATGAAAAAATTACATTTTCTTGGCAATAAAACTCCAAATTTGTCATACAATAGTGTTCATTATAAAAGTAATTTAAATATGGTAAAAAAACAATTATTATTTTTTTCCTATGTACACCATTGGAGAATGGATTTCTTTTTAGGTCAAACGTTAAGTAATACATGGTCAACAATGAATCGATTGCAAGAGTCTCGACCTTCGATATGGACTAATAAGGAGTTGCATTAACAAAATGCAGGTAGATTTGCATTAACATAGCACAACCAAATACCCTTGTGAAAATTCACTTGGGTTTATAGTATATATTAAACATGGATGCAGTTGAGATTGTTGGATATATGTTATTCTTTGTATGTATATTTGGTCATATCTTTTTTTTAAGTAATACATGGTCAACGGTGAATTGATTGCAAGACTCTTGGCCTTTGGTAGGGACTAATAAGAGGATTTGCAGTAACAAAATGCACGTAGATTTGCATTAACATAGTACAACCAAATACCCTTACGAAAATTAACTTGGGTTTATAGTATATATTAAACATGGATGTGGTTGAGATTGTTGGATATATGTTATTATTTGTAAGTATATTTAGTCATATATATTTTTTTAGCCATGGGAATTGGTAATTCGTTAGAGTGACCTAAGCTAGGCCCAATATCAAACCAATCGATTGCCACAACCCATGAAGGGGAATATTGAGAGGAAAATGGAAAGTGAATATTCAAACTCCAAAATCTTAACTAAGAATAACGACCTTAGAGGAAACCCTTATTTTTTGTATAGCCTAAACCAACACTTTTAACTTATCTAGATAGAAGGTCAAGGAGGTAGCTAAGTCTAAAAGCCGGGAAGAAAAAGAGAAAATGACGAATAATGTGGTAGCTACATACTAGTTCCTATTGAAAAGATCAAGTATCATCCAAAATATGCACTTTACGAAAATAATCAAGTAGAATCAAAATATGCACTTTACCAAAATATTCAGGTAGAATTTTGTGAAAATGTGTTTTGACGCTCCATTCAATTTCTTTCATAGAATTACTTGGACAATAATTAAAATCAAGAAAGAATGCATACATGACAATGAAATACATGGAAATGAAGCTAATTGTGACCATGAACTAGTAGCAACTTCTCCATTAAACTCATCTCATCATATGATAATTTCATGCAACATTTGAAAATGAATCGTATAACCTGAGAAGAGCATAGAGTTTTGAATTAATGCTTAACAACTTGTTGTAGGAAAATGAAATTAAAATGAAAAGTAGAACAAACATAACATACATGGACATGGAGATGAGTCTAATGATGGAGTGAACATGATCATTTGATCAAATGAGTAGAGACATCAAACCTCCTAGTGTTGTAATGTTGTAATAACAACCAAATACTTAAAGAAAATTTATTATTGCAAGAACTTATCCATTTCATTGGCGAGGTTTTATTTACACTATACAATGAAATGGTCAAACTATGAGTTTGAATTGTCACTATAGGAATCCTTCTTTACACGCTCTAAGATCATATTTGCATAGTCATTTATGCCATGAATGTGTAGCTGATGTAACAATAACATTGAATGGTTGGTTAAAATTGGTAAGTGCTATAACAATCATCCCAACATACCTAGGAGCACCAACCCATGACTTAAACTCCCACTCATGTTAACATAACTTTACATGTCCTTGTGATCACCATCCAATCACATGGTCCATAAACACAAACAAGTTGTGATGTTTCACCCACTAAAAATATTTATCCCACTCTATTTGACATTAAACCATCCCCTTACAATCATTGACCTCATGAATTGTTTCTATAATCTATGCATGACTTTGAGTTACAGGGTTATGTGTCTCTGCATATGTTAATGGTATATGTGTATTTTCAATGTTATGTCAAATTATGCATATATTGTATTCCATATATTTTATGTATTTAACTTAATAGTGTATCATTGTAATATTAGATTTATGGTTCATATGAATTTAGGTGTAAATTTTCTTAGATGATGATGCTAGATGTATGGAAAAAGAAGAAAAGCAATAGAGAAGAAAAGATAAAAGAAATGAAAATAGTAAAAAGAAGCTCTTAGTGAATAATAATTATATCTTTTATGATTGTTATATAATATTTAAAAATATATATTTATTTCAAAAAAATTACATTTATAATTATAAATATAATTTATCTTATGTTGGAAAAATCTTAATAAAAAAAATACAACATTTTTAAAAAGTATAATTAAAAGAGAGAAACCATACCTTGATATGCATGCATTTTATGAAGCAAGGACTAACAACTTGTGCATACCCACATACAATATAACGATGTTATAAATTAAATGGCATCAACGAATATTCTCTAACAACATTAACAGAATGCACACTCCTCCACCCAGTGGAGGAGTGTGCAGAATGGGTGGAGGAGTTGAGAGAATATCGCAACAGAATCCAACAAATCCTCAAACTAATCCCTAAACTATATTATGCAGCATTAATGAAGCATTATCTCTAACACCCCCTTTAATGCTTACATTACAAAACTTCACAAATTACAAAACAGAAAAGGTTACAACACTTTAACTTTGTCTGACATGGCCTTCATCAACGCCTACACTCACTCTAATGTTCGAGGATTGCGCTCTCTCTCTTTCTCATCTTCGAGCTTACCGTTCGAATCATTTAAAATATAAATGCTTCAGACCATCATTGATGAACTTGTACAATGGACAATATTGACAAACTTGGCTCACCGGGGCTTCCATGAGAAAAACAATCAAGTAATGAAGCATCCTATGAACATACCTCCATCTGTTAGATATTTTTCTTTCGGTTATCTGTCAGTTTCTAGAAAGGAAATCTGAATACAGAATGTATTCAAAATTCAATCATACAATATGACCTTAAAAGAATCATTGTTCTTGAAATCAGGGTTGCATGTTTATATCAAGTAACAAGAATTATTTTTTCCTTTACACATAAATTGCACACCCACACAAGATCTGAATCCATCATCTTGGATCTTCGTAACTTGTTAGAGTAGTCAATTCTAACAATATTTGCTCATACACATTGAGTTGACTAGACTCGGTGTGTTTCAAACTCCAAGATCTCATACAACCGGGGCTTCCATGAGAAAAACAATCAAGTAATGAAGCATCCTATGAACATACCTCCATCTGTTAGATATTTTTCTTTCGGTTATCTGTCAGTTTCTAGAAAGGAAATCTGAATACAGAATGTATTCAAAATTCAATCATACAATATGACCTTAAAAGAATCATTGTTCTTGAAATCAGGGTTGCATGTTTATATCAAGTAACAAGAATTATTTTTTCCTTTACACATAAATTGCACACCCACACAAGATCTGAATCCATCATCTTGGATCTTCGTAACTTGTTAGAGTAGTCAATTCTAACAATATTTGCTCATACACATTGAGTTGACTAGACTCGGTGTGTTTCAAACTCCAAGATCTCATACAACCGGGGCTTCCATGAGAAAAACAATCAAGTAATGAAGCATCCTATGAACATACCTCCATCTGTTAGATATTTTTCTTTCGGTTATCTGTCAGTTTCTAGAAAGGAAATCTGAATACAGAATGTATTCAAAATTCAATCATACAATATGACCTTAAAAGAATCATTGTTCTTGAAATCAGGGTTGCATGTTTATATCAAGTAACAAGAATTATTTTTTCCTTTACACATAAATTGCACACCCACACAAGATCTGAATCCATCATCTTGGATCTTCGTAACTTGTTAGAGTAGTCAATTCTAACAATATTTGCTCATACACATTGAGTTGACTAGACTCGGTGTGTTTCAAACTCCAAGATCTCATACAATATTCAATACAATATTCAATACATTCATGAAATTCACAATCTCTCAAAATAAACTATAACTCACACTTACTTGCGCTCACACACATATCACACCACAAATTTGCATGTGAAGAAATTAGAACACCACCATGATAAAACACAACAACAAATCGTCCATGCCTATAAACAACGACTATGAATGGGATGAACAAACCGTGTCTCCCAAACATGACAAATATTGCATGGAATTTACTTTAAGACAGGGTCCTCCCTCGCGCATTAAATTTAATACGATCAATGATTCGTTGTATGCAGACAATTCGTTGGCTTTCTTTATATTTTGAATAGTCGGACTAAGCTTGAACGATAACTTGTTGATCTATTTCACGAAATTCTTTGGGGAGGTTACCGAAGAGCTGCTCCAGTGGCTATCATCTTGATCACACTGAACCGCATCCTTCTCCACCTGATCGTTGGCCACCAAATTCGAATTGGGATCAAAGGTCGAGGGATTGGTGGGGGAAATAAACAGATCGTTCTCGAGCAAACTGGCACTGCAGTAACGACTTTCTTTCTGTGGACGACTCCTCAATGAACTCTAGCCCGCTCTGCACCTCTCCGAGTAGCTCAACGATAACACAGGGACATCACGCAACGACCTTTACCAACAATGATGCTTTCTACTACGACGACAATAGATTCGAAACGTAGAAACTCACAAACAGATACAAATCAAAGAACAATTCACACTCTATTTTTATATACATAAATCACTCCAAGCTAATCCTACATATTTACATAGAATTAAAATTCACAGCTCTCACATTTTCCTGGCCTTCCAGTGAGGGAATCAAGCCATAACATGCTCTGATACCAAATTAAGAATATGGAGAGTAATCATATCACATAAACACACAAATGATAATTTGTATTATCTTCTTACACTTAGATATATTAGGTATATATATTTGGAGTGGGAACCAACTGATTCTAAATATGGGTGGAAAAGTTGAAAGAATATCTCAACAAATCCTCAAACTAATCCCAAACTATAATATAAAACATTAATGAAACATTATCTCTAACACTTAAAAATTCAAGGTTACCTTCAAGACTAATCTAATGCCTTCATACCCTTCAAAAAAAACTCGCAGCTCCTTAATAATTTTTTAACCTAACACTTGCTTACTTTATATAATATATAAGAAGAATAAATAGTAAGGCAAAATAAACACAACTACGCTTTCCCCTCTGAAATCTATTGTATGTAGCACAAGTAGAATTAAATACCCCAACATCGAAATCTATAGGAACAAAATACGTGGCTGGTTCGCTATTAGAAATATAGGTTTCCTCACTACTTTTAATAAGCAACATATGGACTAAAATAGGAATTAAACTTACCAATGCTACTAGTTAGGGATCTTAAGGGTTTTGTGTAACTCTAGTTCAATAGAATCGCTATACTGTTTAAGATAGGCAAGTTGGCATTGCACTTTGGATCTAGGAATGAGAAGAGAGTTTTGTTGTACTTTCAAAACCAAAAGTTAGTGTAAAAGTTAGTGTGGAAACATTGGTATCCTTGGAGGAGTTGTGGGTAGACAGACACATGAAATTGAAGAGCATACAGGGTTGGTGTTATTCAGCACTATATGGGTTAGTGGGACAACGACACGAATAAGTCAGAAGTGAGGTTCATGTGAGGTTCATTACAAAACTTTTGAGGTATAAAATGGCCCTTAGGAATATAATAAAATTAGAGTTATGAGTTATTAAAAAAAGGAAAAAAAATCATTTTATTTAATCATATTTTCAACTTATTTCTTTATGGGTTTACTCAAATTTCAGGTGTAGGCATTCGTCGGATACAAAAATAAACTCTGCAACCAACGACTACTCACACTACATACTTTTAATAGAACCACAATGAGATAAACCTGAAAAACATGTTTATTGAAAATAACACAATTTTACATGTATTTCCACTTTATCTTACTCTTTGTTTATTAAAAGTATGCATTGTTTTCATCCAAGGAATGCTTACAATATACATCCAATGCGTGCCTACACCTGAAATTTGGGTAAACCCATAAGGAGATAAGTAAAAAATTAATTGAAAAGTAGTTTATATTTATTTTCCTTCAAAACTATTTAACCTTATGGTTAACATGATCATCTTGAGTAAAGACTGTGATGACAATGGGTTTACTTGTGAAACACACAGGGTTGGGTCAAGCACACTCACTCTCGTGGGAATCAAGAAAGGCTCAAGTGTGAATTGTCTA
>SNQJ01S0069613.1:48088-64569 GCA_010110895.2 Picea sitchensis | reverse complement strand
TCTGTTGCAGCCTTCTACTTGTAATGTGTGACAAAATATCAGGTGTTTATGATTAAACACCTGGAATATTTTTGCCTTATGAACATTCTTCCATTTAATTGCATTAAATTCGGCAGGGACTACGCTGCTCCGCTGCCCTTGTTTTAGAAATCATGGTTCAACTTTTTTACTTTAAAATTTTTGTTCCGCATTTAAGATTACTTAAAAAAAATATACCTTTTCATTTTATTTTAAAAATATTTTAAATATATAATAATGTAGATGTTTGACACACGAATTTGAAATTAAAGTGAATATACGCACAAAATATCCAAACGCCTACCTGTATTCCTCTTTTCTTCAATGTTTTCTGGACCTCCACAACAATATATTGACACCCATTGTGTCAATAGTTGTCACAGCTGCAACAACAATTCACAATTTGACAAGTTGGCTTATGTAATATATATGCCTCCTATCACAAGCGAAATTTATAATCATAATGCGTATGAAAGCTCAGAGTGGATTAATCACTGAGTGCCTTACCAGTCAGGTCCAGTCAGGCTATCATTCTTTTCACTCTCTATTCTGTGACCTGTCCTCTTCGCTTACCCACCTCATTATCCTGCATAGAATTTAAAACCTCACATCCTCTGGAGCTGGCAAACTCATTATAATCAATGCAAGTTTACAGTGCTCAATACGTTATCATTAATGTTGATTCTTGGGAACCTAAAAACAAACCTTTCTTTTTAAGTACATAGAGTTAGCGAATTTAAAATTAAAGTGAATATACACACAAAATATCCAAACGCCTACTTGTAATCCTCTTTTCTCCAATGTTTTTTGGACCTCCACGACAATATATTGACACCCGTTGTGTCAATAGTTGTCACAACTGCAACAACAATTCACAATTTGACAAGTTGGCTTATGTAATATATATGCCTCCTAGCACAAGTGAAATTTATAATCATAATGAGTATGAAAGCCCATAGTGGATTAATCAATGAGTGCCTTACCAGTCAGGTCCAGTAAGGGTATCATTCTTTTCACTCTCTATTCTGTGACATGTCCTCTTCACTTACCCACCTCATTATCCTGCATAGAATTTAAAACCTCTCATCCTCTGGAACTGACAAACTCAGTATAATCAATGTAGGTTTACAGTTCTCAATACGTTATCATTAATGTTGATTCTTGGAAACCTAAAAAACAAACCTTTCTTTTTAAGTATGTAGAGTTGGTAAATTTAAAATTAAAGTGAATATACACACAAAATATCCAAACACCTACCTTTTTTTCCAAGAAAAAATAGTTCAAGATTATATTAGAAATATAATTTCATTTACATAGCTAGCTCCATTGAGCTAAAAATCGGGAAATGGAAGGCTCTCTCGTCAATGAAATGAAACGGAACCAATATGGAAACAGTCCCACAGACACGCTGCCAATAGACACCAAAAGACACCAAAATACAACCATAGACACCAGACACCAATAAACGGAGCCAATAGACACCAATAGACACGCTGCCGCCGAGCTGGGAGAGGACCTGTCCGACCAGGCCTGGAATCAAAATTTTTATACCACCACCGGAGATAGCAGTCGCCAAAAACGGACAAAACGATGCAAAAAGGATCGATCGCCCACCTCATTCAAACAGATTAATGCAGGTGATGGGACTTTCAATTCCATTCTCACAATGGAACACTGATAATCTCCCAACTTTCCCGCAGAGGGCTCTTTTGGAAAGAGCGTCCGCCTCCTTATTGTGGATCCTGGAGAAGTGCCGGAAACTGATGACCCTGAAGAGCTTGGAGAGGGTCTGCGTTTTATCTTTCCAGCCTTCTATATGGACCGAGTGCAGCTTACACTTTTAGTTGATCCAGTCTATAATGACTCGCGAGTCACCGAAAACTAGAAGGTGATCAATAGACCAAAGTGAAGCTAAAGCGAGGGTTGTCCATAAACCCAAAAGTTCAGCTTTAGTGTTCGAACCCTCCCCGCAATTTATAAACCATTTTGTGATTTTGTTTGGAAAGGCTTTGAAGAAACTCCCCGCCCCACAACAAAGGCCAGTAGCCACAGCTGCTCCGTCGAAGCAAGCCAGCGTGAAGTTAGCTGTCAAAGGGATCTCGCACACCAAGGGAGGGAAGGATATGATCGAGGAAGGTTTCCAAAAGAAAGAGGCCCGAACCCTGTGGACGACCGCCAGCACTGAGGGGGGACGGTCTTCAAAGACCGCTTTATTCCTCTCAGCCCAGATCTGCCAGCAAGTGTGGGCAGCCAAGCTCGGAGATGAGGAATTTTGGGAGATCCAGTTAGAAAAACAGGCCATGAGGGTGGACCCTCTCCAGTCGACCGATAGAGAGAAAGACTGAATCAAATGATTCCAAACCTCCCTCGTAAAATCACAATGAACCAAGAGGTGATTCACATCCTCAGACGCAAGGTTGCAAAGAGTGCAAATTCCAGGGCCCTCCCAACCTCTACGTCTGAGTGCCTCCCAAGAAAGAATTTTCCCTCTACCCGCGAGCCAAGTAAACAGCTTCAGCTTGAGCGGGATCTTCCAATTCCAAACTTGGCGGATCCACGAGCTATCGATCTCAAGCCTCATCTTATGGAGGTAGGCAGAGTATAAGTTTTTTACAGTGATAGAGCCCGTGGCATCACCGCCAGCCCACAATAAAATATCAGGTTTGTCAGAAAGTGAGATCCCGGATCCTTTAAGGGCCGATGTGTAGCGGCTCCACTCACAAGCAAGCGATCCTTCCAGCGACAGGGATCCACTGTCCATCCAATCGTCCAGGAGGGAGAGAGCACTAGTTGTGACCTTAACATGTGCAAGTGAAGAAACCTCCCGGGCCTCACGCCGCGCGCACAACGGTGGAGAGAGGAGCCACTGGTCTCCCAGTTCCATAATCATGTCACGGCCTATACGAATGTCGATTCCAGTACCGGGCTTCCACTGCAACCAATGTAGGATAACCTGGGAGGACGCGACCATCCCTTTCCAGAAGGGAGACGCCCAAGTTTGAAAGATAGAAGGCTTTCTGATCCAATCGATGAGTGACAGGGAACCCAGATACTTTACTTTGATAAAACGRCTCCAGATGCTTTTGTGGGTGAGCGCTCTCCAGAAAGCGCTGGCCAGGAGAGCTTGGTTGAAAGTGGAGAGTAGTTTTAACCCCCAACCCCCTGCCTTCCGAGGCTTGGACAGCTCTTGCCAAGAGCACAAATGAAAACGACGCTTGCCTGCTAAATCATTCCAAAGAAAGTTGAAAGTGAGCCTCCGAAGGATCAATACAATCTTTGAAGGTATCCGCTCCAATGACATCCAATATACAGCTAGGCTCTCCAAGACCGACTTGACCAGGATAAATCGACCCCCAAGAGACAACCATTTATTGCACCAAAAGCTAATTTTTTTTTTATATAGGGCCACAAGCCACTGCCAGTCGCAAGGAGTAGAGGACCCCAATTTTAGATGGAAGCCAAGGTACGAGAAGCCTTCACTTAGATTAAAAAAAGGAAGGGGGATGGAGTCCTTTAGGGTAAGAAGTTCAGAATCTGAAATGCCCCAATAGTGTACTGTAGATTTTGAGAAATTAAGAGCCAAACCTGAAGCAAGACAGAAGAGTTGGGGCGTATCTTTTAAGACCTGCCAATCCCCCTGGTCAGCGCTCAGAAAAATAAGCACGTCGTCTACAAACATCAAGTGGACTAAGTTGAAACAGTTTGAGAAACTTAATCCCGTGAGAAGGTGCTCCTCGATCCTTTTGGAGAGAAGGAGACTTAGTCCTTCCATGATCAGGATAAATAGATAGGGGGAAAGAGGGCAGCCCTGTCGGAGGCCCCTTTCACTCTTGAAGAATCTAGAGGGCTCTCCATTGATTAAAACCGCAAAATTGGCGCTGGTAACACATGAAAGAATCCAGTTACTGAACTTTTCTCCACAGCCCACGGAGTGTAAAATTAATCTTAGAAACTCCCAATCGATATTGTCAAATGCTTTTCTGATATCCAGCTTCAAGACTAGTGCCTTTAAATTTTTTTGTTTAATGCTATGGATGCCTTCGTGAGCGCTTGCAATTGTGTCCTGAATTCTGCGGCCTTTTAAGAAACCTAGCTGCTCCGTTGAGATGCTCTTTTGAAGGAAAGGCTTTAATCTATTAGAGATCACTTTGGAAATAAGCTTGTAGACAAGGTTGCACAAAGAAATTGGCCGGAAGTCGCTGAAAGTGAGCGAGTTTTGCTGCTTCGGGATTAAGACCAAAAAAGTGGAGTTGAGGCTCCCAATTACCTTACCTTTGATGCGCGAATCTTCAACCATCTGGAGAAGGTCCTCTCCCACGAGGTCGAAGAAATGGAGAAAGAATTCTGACGTCCATCCGTCAGGCCCAGGGCTCCTTTCCTTTTTGAACTTCTGTAGAATGGATTTTATCTCCGGCAATGTAACTGGATCATAGAGAGAGGCGGCTTCCTCTTCTGAAAAGAACGTAGGGAAAAGTCTGGCAGCGTAGCATTTTTCTGGGAGGTTATGACTATTCGGAGCTCTAAGCAGTTGTTTGAAAAATCCGACCGCTTCTTCCTTTATCGAATCTTGACCACGGACGACTTCCTCCCTTGCATTCCTTATAGACCAAATGCTTTTTTTTAATCTGTTAAAGCTCGCTACATTATGAAAATATTTTGTGTTGGAATCCCCACTTTTCAGCCAAGTGGCTCGGCTTCAGAGCCTCCAAGCGATCTCTTGAGAGCAAAGGATGGAGTTTCTATTAAACTCGAGTAACTTAAGTCTGTCTGCCTCCTCAGTTGATAGCGTGGATGAAGTCGATTTTTTAATGGCTTGACTGATCTCAGTCTCCAGCACTACTAGTCGGGCCTTCTCCGATTTATTTTTTGCATGGAACCACGATTTGGAACGGGCCTTCAAGACTTTCAATTTCCAAACAAGGCGATGCTGAGCATTTTCCTCCGTGAGGAAACTGGGATCCCTCCAAACTGAAGCGACCAACTCATTGTAATCAGCCTCCGTGAGCCAATTATGGTTAAACTTGAACGGGGCTGAAGTTTGTCTATCTGGAGATCTCAGTTGGAGAAAAATGGGGGCATGGTCTGAGAAGAATGGGTGCTCCACCCACGAAGCAGGCAAATCCGATGATGCCAAGTACTCTTCAGCAACAAAGAAACTATCTAACCTCCTGGCTATGGCGTCAGTCCCAGAGCGGCCATTTCGCCAAGTAGGGGTCAACTGGGCTGGTAAAATATCAGTTAGCTTGTTTGAGACAAAAGTATTCCTGTAAAAATCTTCTGTCGCCCCCGGCACAAAGCCGCCTCCCCAGTTTTCTGCAGCAGATAAAATAAAATTGAGGTCTCCACCCGTGATGAGATAGGGAATGGAGAGTATTCCACTATCTGCCAGGAGAGACCAAAAGTGCTTACGATCTGAACAAGGGCCGTAAATATTTAGAAATGCTATCTCGCGAGAGGTAGCTAGGCCGTTGCCTAAACAAAGGATACCACTAGCAGTCAATGAGGGCTTCATATCAAGTAAATTGGGGTCCCAAGCCACCAGTAGTCCTCTGGAATTACCAATGGAGCTCACGGCCACAGTGTACCAAGCAGGTCGAAAAAGAAACACAAAGTCTCTGGAACTCTAAGCATCTGTAAGCGTTTCTTGCAAAAAGATAATGTCAGGCTTGGACCTCTCCAGGAGTCTTCCGAAGGAGGCAGCCTTGAGGGTGCCTCCAATCCCTTGAATATTCAGGGAAAGTACTAACATTATTTAGAACGAGCCAAGGCTTTCAGTGCTCTAAGTGCATTGCCTTCCAGAGAAGGGAGATCAGGAGCACTTTGTCCAGGGTTCAGAAGCTCCTTTTGTTTTCTGGAGCTTCTCGTCTGAAGCGGGGATAGTTCAGTGCCGATGCCTCTCGACCATGCATAGGATTTTTGAGTTTTTCCCGAACCGAGTGAGGAGGAACTACCAGTCTCAACACCAGGGCGAATGAGTTCTTTGCCTCTGAAAATAGCAAGTTGTGGTTCGATATCCGGCAAAATGGAGGGGGGGCTCGAGGAGGCCAAAACATCCAGAAGGTTTGGATCCACATCTTCTGACTGGCCAATACCTGGGTTCATCAAGGAAAGTGTCTCGGTGTCCTCAACTGAGGGTTGAGAAAGAGGCTGCGTGGTCGTTGATGGAGAGGGTACATGGATCGAAGTAGGAGCAACCAAAGTCTGTGGGGGGCAAATGGAGGAAGGGTCTGGCCTGACTGGTGAAAGAAGGCGCATATCTTGCTGGATTGGGGGCGAATCAGTGTTTCTACAAGAGAGCCAGGGGAAGTTAAGGACTGAGTTCTTTTCTGCCTCCGAGAGCGATGAGTATAGAGAAGGGAAAATCTAACTTACTTTGATAAGGGGGGATTCAGCTTGTCCTGAATCATGACTAGAGTGAGATGAGGGAGACACGTTCAGATAGGCGAGAGAAGGGTCAGGATCCATGTATTCCGGGGGGTTAAGGAGAAGGTCCCCTTCTTCAGTTTGGTCCAGAGAGGACTTACCCGGGCAAGAGCGACGAAGGTGTCCCATTTCCCGGCAGAGGTTGCAGCGGAATGGGATTCCGAGGTAGTCCAGGGGCTGAAGGAGCTTCCGTCCTCTCCAAGTGATCTCCAGGGTTTTCGGCAGACCTGCAGAAGTGTCCATCTCCACCAGGACTCTCCCCACTTTTCTTGAGTGACTGGATAAGGATTTAGAGTCCAGAGCAACAAACTTTCCGAGAGAGTCACCGATCGCTCTGATGGCCTCTTCGTTCCATAGGTGAAGTGGGAGTCCCGGCAGTATTACCCACAAATGTCTGAGAAGAAAGTAGTCTTTGTCTGGATTAAAAGCCAGCCTCCAGCGCTTTAGCACGAGGCTGCTGCCATCAAAAACCCAGAATGAGGAAAGTAAAAGAGTGGCATCTTTAGGCGTTCTGCAGTGAAATCCGAACCGGCCTCTTTTCAGGTAGAGAACTTCAGGACCTACCTGCAATCCTCTTTTCTCCAATGTTTTCTAGACCTCCACAACAATATATTAACACCCGTTGTGTCAATAGTTGTCACAGCTGCAACAACAATTCACAATTTGACAAGTTGGCTTATGTAATATATATGCCTCCTATCACAAGCGAAATTTATAATCAGAATGAGTATGAAAGCCCAGGGTGGATTAATCAGTGAGTGCCTTACCAGGTCCAGTTAGGGTATCATTCTTTTCACTCTCTATTCTGTGACATGTCCTCTTTGCTTACCCACCTCACTATCCTGCACATAATTTAAAACCTCACATCCTCTGGAGCTGGCAAACTCAGTATAATCAATGCAAGTTTACAATTCTCAATACGTTATCATTAACACTAATTCTTGGGAACCTAAAAATCAAACCTTTCTTTTTATGTACGTAGAGTTGGCGAATTTAAAATTAAAGTGAATATACGCACAAAATATCCAAACCAGGGATGGAATTTGATGGGCAAATTACCCGTCACAGGCCTATTTGCCCATCAAATACGGTTCAAAATTCTATATAACCGTCAACCATCTTCGTTAAAACGGGTAGAACGGGGTTACAGTGTTCGAAACCATCAAATTTGACGGGCTTCATGATTTTGAAATTCCAAACCCTGATCCAAACCCGTACCTGTAATCCTCTTTCTCCAATGTTTTCTGGACCTCCACAACAATTTATTGACACCCGTTGTGTCAATAGTTGTCACAGCTGCGACAACAATTCACCATTTGGCAAGTTGGCTTATGTAATATCTATGCCTCCTTTCACGAGTGAAATTTATAATTGGAATGAGTATGAAAGCCTAGGGTGGATTAATCAGTGAGTGCCTTACCAGTCAGGTCCAGTATGACGTACTGCAGGGTATCATTCTTTTCACTCTCTATTATGTCCTCTTTGCTTACCCACCTCATTACCCTGGACAAAACTTACAACCTCACCCACAATATGTTACCGCAATAAGAAGGTCCATTTGCACAGAGATGAAGATGATTCCCAGAGAAGCACCCATACATGCAAGGAAGTGCACCTTATCAACTTTCCGTATGAAATAAGCGGAAGGGAAGTCGATTAAACCCAGAACGACTGCAATTATTATGGATGCCAAAACAACTCCAGGCGTGTAGTAGAACAAAGGCGTTAGATGCAGAATAGTAACCATGACTGTTAAAGCCATCACTATATTTGATATCGTGCTCTTGTATCCAGCATTGTAATTCACTGTTGATAGAGAAAACCACCCTGCAACAAATATACCAAATATCTTATTAAAGAAGTTTAACATATGTTTTGAAAATCAAATTGATTTAAGTAAATGCAATTTGAAATAAAATTGGTTTAAATATATGTTTAACATGTGTTTTATAAATTAATTGAAATAAATGTTATTAGGATAATTTATCTTTTGTTTGGAGATATTTGAATTGAGTTTGTGTATATGAATACCTGTTGTAACATAGCTGGAAGTGCAAGAGCTTGCCATGTTATTAATCCAATGACCATCATCTCCTTGTTTCCATCAACCTGATAATCTTAGATTGAAGCAAATGTTTTCCCCACTGCTATACCTTCCTGTTAGATTATTATCACAAGCATCATCATTAGGATGATTCAATACCAACGGAATTGATTGAAATGATTTTCTGCATTACCAAAATGGAAAATGCTAATAATAAATACCGTCAGTGAAATGAGTCTGTTGACAAGCCCAGATTTTATTGCCAATCCTAAGTAACTTCCATTAAAACGCAGCGTGGTAAGGGAAGGTGGATTCAACCCTTTTTTCAAGTGACCAATCCGCAGGAAACAGAATAGTATGTGAGTTACCAGATTCGAGTGGTCATAAAGATAAAATTGCACACACATAATTGAAATCTGTGAGGGGCAATGTCTGTGAAGTAAGCCACTTATCGTCATGGAGATCAGAGATCAGAAGAGGGAATCATGCATTCTTACAATGCTAATGCCGTGTCTATCAGCCTTCGTGGCGAACAAAAATACATTATCTATAACTATCGAGGTCAAGGGAGCAACAACAGAAACCCAGAATAGATGGGTTTTCCTCTTGCTCCACCATACAACAAAAAATTAAGAACTAGCATAGCTAATTCGTGATTGAGAATGTCGAAAGGTAGCGGCTGAGAATGTGTGTCCTCAATATATTGAGAACGCGTGCCCCCAATATAAAACATTTCAATATAAAATATTTGTGGTAATCTGTTTGTGGTAATATAAAACGTTTGGTTGTATTAGGTTGATAAATGGAACGTGGCAATTACATATCCTTACAGTAATTTTTTAATGTGATTAGGTAAATGTTAAAAAGTAAACGTGTTAACGGATGCCTTGATAAATGCAAGAAAATTATGAACAATAAATCTGATCCATTGATTTTGGAGGACGACTAAGAATATGCCAACATCTTCAATGCATAGCCATCAGATTAGGGTTTAAGGTTAAATAAGGTTAAAAGATCATTAATTGTGCCCATTGTCAATAGGTGTACGCCTTTTGGCGTAAAAATACTCCCATCACAACCAACGATCAAATTTGAAGGGTGGGTTATAATTCTAGTGAGAAGGGTAAATACTCATGCAGCCCTTCCACAATGAAATGTTTCTAGAAAAATTACATTTCAATTGACAACAATAAATTAAGTACACGCTTCATAAAAAAATCCAACATTAAGTTTTACCTTTCTAATCAAATTTATTTCTAATAAAAAAATAAAAAAATCCAAAATTATTAGTGTATTAAAATTATTAGTGTTAAAAAATAGATGGCTATCTATATGGAAAATAAAAAAGTGAACATAAATTTGTTAAAATGCATAATTTTGGAGGCAAAATTAGTTTCTAAATTTAACAAAACCATTATGTGAGTTCAAATTTATTATTAAATAAAAAAGATAATAGTGTGTATGGAACAAAACATGAGAAAAATGTTGTCATCAAGTTTCTTTGATTAAAAATAAATAAAAATAAAATCATGACAACAAAACTCAAGAAATTTCAAAACAGGGAAAATACATGTACATATATTACATCTGCAAGTTAAAAAGAACTCCTACAATACTGCAAATTTCAACCAAAAGACAACTTCTCAATGCCATAAATATTTGGCTCACGGGTGACTGGTTCCAGAGATCCGTGATGGATGCCCTAGGTTCACAGTTAGACAGTGGATCGAGAATGGCAAGCGAACCCCCTAACAGGCTGGCTTTCCCAGCTATAACTGCATGCGCTTAGGTCGACACTTGTCTTCCTGCTGCTGTATGCGTTCCACTTCGCACTCGTTCCCTTTCCAGGAACTTAGGACAACATCGTTCATGTCCACCTTAACCTTTAGGAAATAATAAGAATAAAATATTATTCCCTTAGAGGTAAGCCCTCTAGCTTAACCTCTAGGGCTAGACACTTAGCCCCTTCCCTTACCCTATCTAGTGGAACTTAGTCCCCCATCACTCTTTCTTCGTGGTCTATCTGCACGCAACGATATTTAATCTTTATTAATGATCGACATAATTACATATACAAAAACAGGCTCCTAGCCTTTAACACTTAGGCTCTCTGGCCTAATAAACACATAAGCCCACCAACTTATCAACACTCGGCTCTCCAGCCTACAAAACATGTTTACAATTCATAAATACAACTGGGGCTCGTCCTTGGGGATATTACACTTTATCTTTTGTTTTGAGATAGTTGAATTGCGTGTGTGTATATATATACCTGTTGTAACATAGCTGGAAGTGCAAGAGCCTGCCATGTTCATCAATCCAATGACCATCATCTCCTAGTTTCCTTCAACCTGATAATCTTAGATTGAAGCAAATGTTTTCCCCAATGCTATACCTTCCTGTTACATTATTATCACAAGCGTTATCATTAGGACGATTCAATACCAATGGAATTGATTGAAATGATTTTCTACATTACCAAAATGGAAAATGCTAATAATAAATACCGTTAGTGAAATGAGTCTGGTGACAAGCACAAATTTTATTGCTAATCCTAAGTAACTGCCATTAAAACACAGCATGGTAATGGAAGGTGGATTCAGCCCTTTTTTCAAGTGACCAATCTGCAAGAAACAAAATAATATGTGTGAGTTACCAAACTCTAGAGTCCAATGGTCATAAAGATAAAATGGGCACACAGAAATGAAATCTGTGGGGGGTAATGTTTGTTAAAGAAGCCACTTATCATCATGGAGATAAGAGATCAGAAGAGGGAATAATGCATTCTTACAATGTTAATGTCATGTTTATCAGCCTTCGTGGCGAACATGAATACATTAGCTATAACTACTGAGGTCAAGGGAGTAGCAACAACAGAAACCCATAATAGATGGGTTTTCCTCTTGCTCTGCCATACAACAAAAAATAATGAAAACCAATTGAGTTCAACCCTTGCATGTTGCGTGATTCGAACTCAGTGTTGTTATAACGATATCCTTAACAAATGTTGGAAGAAATAAATACACCTACAATATAGCGTGTAGTGAGGGGAAAAACAACAAATAATGTTCATTAGAACCATTTTCAGTAAAACAACAACTATTACCTGCTTGCAATCAAATATTGGACCCCCACTGAACCATTACACTCACTTCATTCCAATTCTTCACTGCCAGCTAGCTGAAGCTTCACAAAAATGAAAAGTAACATAAAACGCTCCGCCTAGCCTGGGACCTACTGCAATGACCGATAGCTTCTAGATTGACCGATCTTGGGGTTTTCATGCATGAAATAATAGCTTTCATGACCTTCTCTCCTTCCTTTCAAGGCCTGCCCCCATTCATTTCATTGTCCGGGCAGATTTCTCCTTCCTTTCAAGGCTTGCCCCCATTCATTTCATTGTCTGACCTGATTCCGATTCGAATTCGAAGGGTTGATAAGGATTCACCAAAACACAAACAAAATAATCGTGAATTTGGTACTTATAAAGAAATGTATTTTCATTGAGGCGGATGATTTGTGGAGAAAGAGAGAGACGAACCCTGAAGAACTGGCCTCTACCTTGAAGCTTGCACTGAGATTTTGTGAAAATGGTAATGGGTGAATGTTACACGATGGAGAGGCAAACATTTATGTCCACCTTTCCCATTTACATCTATTAAGTGTGAAACTGTGAGATGATCATGGAACTGGAAACTGTGGTACTGAACCGGGACATGAGAAACCGTCAGTCCGATGTCTAACACGTTCTGTTCCATTTCGTTCTGTTCTGGCTACACACGCCTTAATATGAAAATGCTCTAATTCCAAACAAAATTTAAAATTCAAATGGTAATGGTGGGACATGGCAATAGTAACGCCGTGATGGCTGCCATCGGCAGTGACGGTGACATGTGAAGAAAGTAAAAGAGGGAAGACCAGGCCGTGGGTTCCTCTAGTTGAAAGAAATCGACTGTAACAAGTTACTGCTTTGCTTTTTTGTTGGTAATAATTACATTGCCTATTTATGCAGCGAGGGAAATGGTCAGATTTGGAGGAGTAGATGGATTGGAGGGATGTCCATCAACTCATAACAACAACAACAACAACAAAAGACTTCTTATCCTCTCGATCATGTGGATTTGGTATGTAAATGGTGCCAATTTTGCGTTTCTGGATGGTTTTGTTTGCATTCATTTTCAGAATAATAAATGCAAGAAATTGTTTTTAGTGTGTTTCCTTGTTTGCATTCGCTTTCATGGCGTTTCTGCTTTTTCCCTTTTAAAATATGAAAGAATAGCGGTGTCAAATGGCCTCCGTGGTGAGTCTAGTTATCTCTCAAAGGTTTGAAGTCTGCCATTGGATGCTAGACTTACCTATCCACTGTCTTGTTGCAGCATTTTTCCCACATTTATTGGATGTGATGGTCTAGACGTAGGTACCTGGTACTCTTTGCTTCGGTTTTGCTTATAAATAAAGGAATAGAAGGACAATGTTTCTATTGAACGCCTAGTTCAAAGGCGAGCAATATACAGCCTGCTGCAGATTCTTTAAGACTCTATCAGCAGGCTTCCCATCCATGCTGCCATGGAACATGGCCATCCCGCCGCCACCCTCGAAGTCCACGCTCAGTGCGACGACCTCCATTTTCGTTTAGGTTGTCTTCCGGCAAGCATTATCCACTGCATGATGAATGGATGTAATACTCATAACTTCCCACGCATGCCATCGCTCAAGCATGAAATGGGTAACACAAACCTTCGTGAACTGACAGGACGTGAGGTCACCCGATGTTTAATGCTGCACCTTTACGTTCTTTATTCATTCCGCGCTCTTTTTTGAATTTGAAAAAACTTGCAGGATTGCCTCACCCTGCATTTACCCTCAATCCCCTATTTTGTAATTGCATGGCCATGGAAGCTTGAAGCATGGCGAAAGCTGCGACACTATTATGGTAAGTGTCTGATTTTACTTTGATTTTGGTTAATTCAGTGTTTTATAACATATAAACATGTTTGAATAAATTAGGCGGTTAGATTCTTGTATGTTGTGCATAACATCTCCATATATACTCAGGCTCTACCAATCTGCCCTCTGGCTCGTCCGATACTTGGAGGGATGAGATCTTGCCCTCTCTGGTGGTGGTATTTTCATTTTGAGGGCATCAAGCAGTGCCATAATCATGGCTTTTGTTTTTCCTTCAGGTAGCAGGTTCGATAGACATGAAGGAAGACGAATCCAACCACGATATATATTTATGCATAGGGTTAATGACCCCTCCCATTTTCAGACCATATATAATTACAGTCCAGGTCAAGAAGCCCAACTATAACTTTATGCAGAGGGAAGTTCAACCATTTGAACCTGAAAGCTGCATAACCCATGCCTTGGAATCATGTACTTCGCTTGTCAAAACTGAAGCAAAAGATCAGTTTTCCATCTTGGATGCCCCAAAGGAGGGTTTGAGCTCTTCAAGCCGTGAGCCCAAATTCTTTAGACAATTGCAACTACAAGAGATTGGGGAATATTAATGGTTACCCAGCCAATACAGCTACATGTGAACATATTAGGAAGAGGAAGCGTTCCAAGGTCTGCAAGAACACTGAAGAAGTTGAGATCCAAAGGATGACTCACATTGTTGTTGAACGCAATAGGAGAAAGTAAATGAACCAACATTTAACTCTCCTACGTTCCCTTATGTCCATCTCTTTCATCCAGAGGGTAAGAGTCCTGCACCATTATAATATCATTCCACTATTCTTATAACTTTATATGAAACGTATCGCGTAGGGACTTATTTGGGTCATATATTTGTTTTCTCAGGGAGATCAGGCCTCCATTAGTGGAGGAGCAATTGACTTTGTGAAAGAACTGGAACAACTCTTGCAGTCTCTTCAAGCTCAAGCTCAGAAGCGTAGAAAGCAGTGTAAACTGGAAGGATCTCAGAGTCCCAAATCAGTTGCCACTCCGTTCAACGGTTTATTCCTCTCTCCATAGTATACTTCATATTCCTCATAGCAAGAAGAATCGAAATACGACATGGATAGCTCTAATTTGGATCACCGCAATGAATTTACTGCGGAAAGCAAGTCTGCAATCGTTGATGTAGAGGTGACTGATCGAAACACACGCGAGTCTCAAAGTTCTCTCTCTAAAGAGGCCTGGGCAACTTCTCAAAGCCATCTCAGCTCTTGATAATCTCGATATGACGATTTTACACTTGAATATTACCACTATTGATCTTTCAGTGCTCTATTCCTTCAACGTCAAGGTAATGAATTTTTGTTCCGAGTACATGCTATTCTCCTTTCCATTGTGTGATATGGTGAAATTTCAATACACCACTTATGTTAATGGAGTGTCCATAAAATAGTGGTCTGATTGATAGGTTGAGTACGAATACTCCAGTTTGGGTGCTTTTTTCCTATATGATATTTTCCTTTCTATTGGATAAAGTTGAATATGAGGTTTGCTTGGCAACTTCTTACTCTAAAGGATAATTGTATGTGAATAAACTATTATAGCAAAAGTATTTCATATATTTTCAAATAGAGTTTCTATGATTTCAAATCTCTTTTGTATGAAAATACTAATTCCTCTCTATTTTTGTGAAGATTAAAGAAGAATGTCAATTGACATCCGTTAGTGAGAAGTTGTGTTTCCTAGTTACTTATTGCTCTGCATGTTTGTACCATATAATCCTCTCCGACCTATCTGGGAACAAGAATGTAAAGAACTGAGGGACTTAAACCACTGTGTCTATTGTATCACCAAAAGAAAAGTTGCAAGAGTGTCAAATTCTTGAACTGGGGCATATTTCCAATCTCTAAAGTCCTATGGTTTGGAGCTACAACTTTAGTCGTATCTAAATATTTCTAAAGATCAGGAAACTAGATTCTATTGATTTTTAGGAGTGTAATATCATTCAGATTGGCGCCTTCAGCGTCAATGTTTCTGGCGGCTTCTTCGTTGTGTTTGTAATTTTCATAAGCTCAGCATGCAAGGATCGCAAAGTTTGTGGTGAAGTGGAGGAAATCAGAAGTTATTATGACTCATTAATTTCTTCATTTATGATATTATGACAAGTTTTCGAACATACTTTGGAGAATAAGATATGATGCATCTTTTGTTCTCTTTTCTTCTTAAAAAACAAACAAACCCTAGCGGTCATATTCTCATTATAGTCTCCCACTTCGTTTATTTGGGATGACAGTGAGGCATTATGTGTTTATTAGTAAACGACTAACTGTTACCCTATGAGTCTCATGTCATATGTTTCTACTTAGCTATGATATTTTATGATTTATTTATTTATTTAAGGTGGTAAAATTTATCATAATTCAATATCTATGAATCTATAAATGTAAATATCAGATTTATTATTATTATTTAAAAAAAATCACTTTATTTAAAATATTTATTAGAAAATTTATTATTATTATTTAAAAAAAAATCATGTTACTTAAAATATCTACTTCTACTCTTAGGTATACTTTCAAATTTAAGAGATTGTTTTAGGTATTGGGTAAGTAATTTGCTTTTGAGGTCTTGGGCAATTAATTTACTTCCTTAGTCTCAAATAAATCAATTAGTCACTGATATGTCCATTATATCTATAAACATTTAACTTTTATCCCTATACATAAAACTTGGACATTGAAACCCACTTGCAATTTAATCTCATATTTATGAAGAATTTATAAGCTTTCCCATATTTCACAATTTTTTTATACTTTTAAAAATTAATCCTATTTATAAAAAATATATAAATCTTATATAATTAATGAATTATTAGGAAAACAACATACTCATTATGAGCTTAACATGCCATTTATGGGAATTGAACCCGGGTGGGGAGGATAACAATCTTTCCACACAACCATCCAAGCTAAACTCAATTGACAAACTCAAGGTAACATCATGCAATATCATTTTATGGAATGATATGTACCTTTCTTTACTTACCCCTTCTAGGGGCAACCTTTAGTATGACAATACAATAATATTTCAATAGATG
>SNQJ01S0069613.1:27510-38965 GCA_010110895.2 Picea sitchensis | reverse complement strand
TGGAGGTTAATAGCCTAATATAAATTATCTTCTTGAGCCGACAAGGCTTCTAGGGTTATTAGCCAACTCATTAGGGCTTTTCTTTCCTCCCGGAGTCTTCTATTCTCACCAGGTTCACATGTGGGGGTAAATACCTCCCGCAACTACCATAATATTAACACAGATCACTTGCACGCAAGTGTCCTCAAATAATATGTCAATATAAGTGTGATTAGTAGAACGAGATGTTACAGGGAGTTTTCAAATGAGATAGATTTAGGATTTTCATTGATCTTCAAAACTACTCTATTACAATCCATATTGAAAAAAATTATAGATTTGGGCAACATTGTTGGTCTGGGGTCTCCTCTGCGCTTGATCTAGGGTCTCCTCTATCGCTCATGTGTCTCATTGTCGGTCGTATGTCGCTCTCTATCGCTCTTGGTATCACTGTGTCTCCTTTTTTGGCTCTTGCAGTCGGGATCAAGCTGGGTTGGTCAGAATGATTTGATGTCAAGGTCTTTCTCCTATCTAGAGGGTTTTGTTTGTTGTCTTCTTTGGTTTTGAAATTTGATGAAGTTTTCAATTTTGGTGGGTTTTATAAAATATGTATTATTAAAATGCCATATAATATAACAAATATATTTTACAATTTATATTATATAATATAAATTGTACTATATAAAAAATCTATAATACAATTTATAATAAAGTTTTGTATATAATGCAATTTATATTAAAGTTTTATATATAGTACAATTTATATTAAGGTTGTTGGGGTTATCGCGTTTATGGGTAAATGGTTAGGTGTTAACAATTTTGGGGGTTAATTAGGTGTAAGGGATTAATGGACTTAGGAGTTACCAACATTAGTATTAGGTGTTATATATATGAGTGGTTAGACTAATATGGTTTTGTAGGTTAGTGAGTTGGGAATGATATAGACGGTCATAGTAATATGATGTAAAGTAGTTACAAGGATCAGGGATGTCATCATCGACGATGATGATGACACTGCCAATGAAAATGATCATGCTGATGATGACAAAGATGATGATGATCGTGATGATGATAGTGACAATGTAGGAAGAAAATGATGATGACATTGATGATCTTGATGATGAAAATGACAATGATGATGACATCGATAATGAAAATGACGATGAAACTAATGATGATGATGGTGACAATGACGATGGAAATATTGATCACGATGAAGATGATGATGGTGATGATGATAATGGAAGATGATGATGAATATGGAAATGTTGACGATGATGACGATGATGATGATGACAATGACAATGATGATGATCACAATGAAAATGACGATGATGATGAAAATAATGCTAAAAATGATGATGATGATAATTACAATGGAATAAAATGATGACGGAATTGACGATCTTGATGATGAAAATGAAAATGAAAATGACGATGAAAATATTGATCACGATAACATTGGCAATGCTATGTCAAATATTTACATTCAATAATATATAAAAACAATATCATTAAGTGAATAATAGGAATACCTTATTGAGCTCCTCTTGGTTTTGGGAATAATTTATTCTCTACCAAATAGGGAGAACCACATGAAGGTGGAATCTCATTTGGCCACTCCCCCCCCCCTCACATAACTCTCAATTACCCATACCCAATAATGCATATTAATTTAAACAAAAATTGCACAACTAATAATTTATAATATAAATAAATTTTGTCCTAAAGATATTTACAATCACTTATTTAATTTATGTTTCTTATTTTTCATAAAAGTCTTTAGTAAATCAACATACGTACATTGGTCTTCATCCCCTTTAGCTATTGTACCCTCTTCTCGCAGTGCTCCATGACTATGCATCATCTCCACCATTGTACTACTTCTAGTAGTACGATGTACCAATGGAAGTTGTTGCACTACAGGGGCATCCACTACAAAAAAAAGAGTTAGAAGGACATGGTTATAAGTTATTATTATTCATATGCACAGTGTTTCAATAATACAAATATCATGACTATATGTTTTACCTAGAGGAGTAACCGACATGACCACTGGTGTTGATTGATGTTGCAGGGTTAATGTCAATGACGGTGATGATCATGACGATGATGACGATGACAGACATGATGACGATGGCGATGGCGATGATTATGACAATGAAGATGATGATGACAATGACAATGATGTGATGATGCTAACAATGAGGATGAAAAAGATTACGAAAATGTCGATGATGATGATGGAAATGTCGATGATGACGATGACGATGGAAATGACTATGATGATGATGACATATGATGATGATGATGATGATGAAAACCATGATGATGATGACAAATGAGGATGATGATGATGAAAACCATGACGATGATGACGATGAAAATGATGATGATGATGATGACAATCATGATGATGATGGTGATGAAAATGACAAAAAATGTTGATTATGGTGATAACAATGACAACAACGACAATAATTATGGTGACGATGATGATGACGATGACGATGATATCATTGATATTACTCTTCATCCATATATACATATGTATCATCATATTCATAATCGATGTTGAAAGGATTGGCTAGATCAACATCATCATGAATTTAATTTTCAATCATAATATCATCGACAATATAATCATCGAGAACATAATTTTCATCTACATCTTGTTGAAATTATTTGACTTCTTCATCTAAGATTACATCTACCTCATGCTCCTCTGCAACTTATTCTTCTTCAATATCATCTTCTTCCGGTACATTATACTTTACAAGCCTTCCTCTTGGATCATATCTAACAACGTATGACCAACCTACTTTACCTGGAACCTATGAATAAAATACCTTCTCACATTTTATTGGAAGAACATAATTTTTTGTATCGAGCTCAAATGTACTTGTATTAACCATGGTAAGTTCATTGGCATGATCAATAACAGTTATTTCGGGATCACGCTCATTCATCCGTAACCTGTACCATTTGACATCGAACATAACTAACGTGAAGTAATTAAAGTCACACTAAACTATATCATTCAAATACCCATAGTATCTATTTTTGGATATTGTTTGATTCCTGTCACTTATCGAGGAAACATTAGTGACATGAAAGACTGCAATTATCCCACTATAAAAAGTTTTCTTCTTTTCATCCAACTTTCTGATGCGAAATTTACGGCCATTGCACCACATAAACTTTCATTGTTTCAACTGCAATATGCCCGAGAAATAAAAAATGCATTGTCAACAAATAAACATATTTAGATTTAGTAAAAAATTATAAAAAAACACACACCATGACCTAGATTAATATAATGGAAAATAACTGAAACATGATATGAGTGAATTATATATATGTTTTCATGTTTATCTTTTAAACCATATGCTAAATTGATTTTCCTATGAGTAATATTAGTGTATTGATTATGATGAGATTATTTAAGCAATGTAGCCACCCCTTCCCATGTTAACCTACCATTACATTGTATATTACATCTATCTATCCATAACTTCATCCAATCAATATTTTTAGCGACGAATAAATCTAGTGCATCCCACTCTCAACCAACTGTAGGAAAAAAGAATAAAAATTACTAACAATAATAAAGTTTAGTAATTGATGGAAGAATAAAATTTAATTAATAAGTAAAATATAGATAAAATTTAATAGTGCAAAGTATTATAGATTTCAGCTACCATCTAATAATTACCTTTCACTTTTCAAGACCTCCCCTTTAAATTTGTTGATGGAGTTGACATTCCTATTGCTAATTTAGGAAGATATTGACTAATATACACCAAGGATTGATATACCATATATCCCTCCACCATAGAACCCTCAAGACATGCTCTTTGTCTAACAAAATCCTTCAATGACTTCGAGTGCCTCTCCACCATCTACATTGAGCTTGTGTGTACAGGTACACACATTTAAATCTCCTCAACTTTGTGTATGAAGTAGTGTTCCTGAGAATTGAGAAATGTCGGAGATATATACTTGTGCATTTCACACATTAGCCAAGGAATTTATCTTCTCCAATATTTTGTATCTTCTTGATGGATTTATTTAAATGAAAACCACCTACACATGATTATACAAGAAAATCATACATTTCAACAACACAGTATATACATTAATTTAAGTAAAATAGTACATGACGACAAGTTCTGCAACAAACATTTTTCTTACCTCATGTATTTTCCAAGATCGTATATAACTTGTTTTACGTTGTTGTCAAAGCTATCAAGGAGAGATAGAGGTAGAACATACTGTAATTAAAAAAAATGACACATTATTTTTTGAAAAGAAAACAAAATTAAAATACTAAAAAGAAGTATTACCAAAATAGAAATCTATCAAAATAATTACCTTAATGAAGGTATATCGATAATGAGTTTTTACCTGACCAAAGTAACCTCGTTTCGTTAAGATATTCTTTATGTTTGAAGAGAATCCCATGGGAAATTTAATTTTCCGAATCGTCTCTCTTACAACATTTCTTTCATTCTCTGTAAATAACCATTGAAGAGGATTCTAGTCTTCGACATTTTTATTTGAATCAATCAAATCGTGCATTGCATGATTGGCTTCCTAAATGTCACTACAAATTTTGAAAACTTTTTCTTTATCATTCTTTCCATCTATTATTCTCCACAATTTTTTGGTTATATTCTTCCCGATATGCATTGTATCAAACAAATGAACTATTTGTAGGTGCACATAGTAGGGAAACATACGTAATTGTACGAAGTAATTTTTCATTCATCGTGGAAGCTTCCCATTAATGCCTTGACGACCTTTATGAAACATAAATCAATTAATTATACAACAATAATTTTTATATATGGTGAACATAATTCAATACAAATAAAAATTGTAAAATGTTTTTTGCGATACATAGTTGAATTTCTTACCTTGATGATGATTTCTATTATATGCCAACTTCCATAGGTGAGGTGTCATTCTTAGTCATTTTAATGCAGTCTCTTCTTTCCCATTGAAAAAATGTTTTTCAATTGTTCGATACCTATGGTTCTTAGGGAGGAAGTTCCTACACTCATCAAACACCTCATTTCCTAAACTTCTTGAATGACGAGATTTCACCCTAGGACCACAAACTTGAAATGCAAATTTACCCTTCGTTTGAAGACCTGCAAGATATGGATTAATAATTTGACAAGTAATATTAGTTATATAACAAGGAATTAATATTAGAAACACGCATAATATTTTCATAAAATTATATAATATTAAAGTGTTTAGTGTGACGTTACATACCACAAAAATGTGTTAGCCCTAGGGAATCATGAATTTTCCATGTAAGTATTCCATGGAATTGAAATTTATTTTTCCCTATTGGTCTAGAGATGTTGTACATAATGATTCCAACCCATAAATTTAGTAGCTCGTCGACGAGAGGCTCGACATATACATTCATATATTTCACTTGGTACTTATCTACTTATTTTAAAGTACATGTAATTAATACATTGCTTATATATAATAAACAATGCATTAATAATGAATAAGAGTACAAATGAAATGGCGCTATGTTCAAAGAAATATTGTAAACAAATACCTGGAAAAATAATTGCCAACATTGTGTGCTCCCTCTTTATTGACATCGAACGATGAAGGGTATTTTTTATAAAAAGAATAGGCCACACTAAGTAAATATACTTGAGCTCACCAAATGGATTGACACTATCATTTCCTAATGAAATCTTATCTTTACAAGGTTCTTCTTTAAAATAGACTATCTTTCTTCGATGTACCTAAATGTAGAAGCATATGTAGGCATTCGAAGAACACCATATCCACTTATGTGACGTGCATGGTAATCCATAAATTGTACTATGATTTCACACCTGAATAGTTGTTGCAAACATGGAATTATCAAAATATGATGAAGAACCTTGTGAGGCACCTTTTTTGTTACTTGATCGATTCGATATCTACTGATTTGACATTGTGGGTATTTAATTTTCGATACATATTGTCCATAATATATAATATGATCACTAGGACATGCGTCAATAGCCTGATAATACGTTCCAATATCTTTCATAATGGAAGATAACTCTCAGTATGTGTGAGGTAAATTATTTGATGGTGGTAAGAAAAATTCACCTAACAATCTACGAGATAAAAAATAACTAGTTAATGTAAATAATAGTAATCATAAATATAACATCCTTAATATATTACACATCAATTGACATTAAAAAAAGAGAAAAAGAATTTCGACGTTTACGTAGATGTGAAAAAATATATCATTACATACCTGAAGATCTATGTGAGAAAAGTGTTTGAAAAACCATTCAATACATTCAAGTTCGCTAGCAACATTATAGCTGAGAGAACATTTTTTCTTGAGCCTTCATAAAGGGATTGTTGTGCCTTCTCAAGAAAAGGTATATCATGAATATCATCAAAGTTGTCATCCTCATTGATATGAGAAAATATGTCCTGGATTAATATATTTTTCCCATCATTTGGCTCAACCATATTATTGGTGTCATATTATAATTCCATAGAATTAACTTGATCTTGATGATCTTAAATATCCATATGACCATATTCCTCAACCTGTACAACAATATTTCTACTACTACTAGGCACTGCATATTCTTCGGTGATAAACACCTAGGAGGATTTTTCTTCATAATTACAAAAAATAATCAACAAAATTAGTGTTTATAACAAATATTAAAACAACCCCATATGGGGTGACACTTGGCCCTCAAGAAACACTCGAAACACATGCGCCCATCGTAGTTAACACCCACGGTCGCCACCCTTCCTCCCCATCAACTCATTATGCGTAACATTCACTCAGGAAGCGGGGTAGTGCACCTACACATGAAGGAGGTTTTAATGTCACACATACAACAATAGTCGAGGCTTATTAGAGCAGGTATGAGGAAGATCAATGCCATCACTTCGGTCTTTATGGAACCTTTCCCTGTCACTTCATCTTTCTTCATGGAGGTAAAGCATAGAAATTGTTATTTCATTTTGGATTCAAATTCCTCTCTTGGTATTTCTCCCTTTTGGTGTCGGGATATTGTTCTCATCTGTGCCTTTCCAATAGTGTGCAAACGAGGCAAGCTGAAGCATGGGATGACCTATTACATTTTTTCATCCCAACATCATTGAACTGGCCCCTCTTAAGCCCTCTCTCCACCCCATATCCCCTTCATCAGATATGTTGGCCCTCCCCAGTCTGATCAAAATTGGATTGATGAAGACAATGCAATTACCTACATCAAGGAATAAATCCCTCTGGTTCTACTCCAATCCCCTCCAGAATATTTCCTGCGCATTTCCTTGAACACTTAGGAACCCCCACAAAGTTTGGAAGAACAACCTCAAAGCGTCGACCCTGTGACATAATTGGGTGATTGTTTGGCTGAGGAAGAGATTCCTCCAAAATGGCCAGAGGAAACAAATATGCCAATTCCACCAGATGTTAAAGAGCCTCCAAAAGTTGCAGCCCTTTCACCATAGCTTCCCAATCCCCTCAGGTTCTCAGAATATCATTTGCAATTAATCTTTGAAATGTGACGGGACATGGATGACGAACACCACTTGCAGGATATCCTCAGATGTCGTCTAGACATCTTGTTCAACTCCCTTTCAAGCGAGCCTGTTGTTGGCAGCTCAACAATGTTTTTTAACTTTTTATATCAATTAATTGATCTACATAACTGCCTAACTGAACTTATTTTTTTTTAATACTCTTCATGATGCAATTTTCGAAAAAATAGTTGTAAGTTGTTTCTTTTTCCTATTATTATCTTTCATGCTTCGTTCATGACTGGAAGCATGAATACGAAGCATGAAAATTTGCGACTATGTTACCTTTATGTTCTAAAATGTCGTCAAAAGCAAGTTATTCATACAATTTATTAATGAATTTGGTTCCTTGCCATGAAGAGTTACTCTCTTTGTTTCGATCCTTTCAACATAAAAAATTCTTAGAGATTGATGGTTACATGAATCAAAGGACCCCCACAATTTGATTTTTAGTATGGTTTTGTTTGGTTCTTGGCTTTACATTTCTTTTGCTAAGTCTTGGATTTTTGACTCACCCAAACCTTGTGATAGAACCCATGATGCGCACACTCATTTTTCATTTTAATGATTTGGTCCTAGACTCGTACTAGATGCAAAGGTGGCATTATGATTTGCAGGCAAACACCATTCTCGAGACTTCCCTTGGGATTTTCAAACCCTTTTCGCATGCGTTTCAATAAACACCCATCTAATCGTTATGAATTTATGATCATACACCATTCACTGTTGGAATGTCACGGGCTCGGGTTATGGCTCTGGACTGTCTTTGCAAACCCTCTCTGTGTGTTGTGTCTGATTCGTTACCCTTTCATCGATCATGGCTTCTGTTGTGAGAGTTGAACCAAACGACCTTCAAACTCTGCTCTTATACGACGATGCTAGAGGAGATTTGGAGAGAAGTGGATGGCTCGTTTTCATTAGGAAGTTTTAGGTTTTCAATTTAAAGGTTGCCCAAGAATTCTCTTTCTCCTTTGATGGTTGTAGAGAGAAAGTTGGTGATGTGCAACTGGATGTTACCGAGGAGTTCCTGAGTCAAGCCACAAGGTTACCAGCAAGCGGTCAAAGGTGGTTTAAAAACGCAAAAGTGGAAGAAGTTCCTTGGACCTTGCTGTTTACATCTCGGAAAATAACAAGCTGTCATAAAGGTATGCCCATCTCCTTCCTAAAAGCTCGGTGGCACGATTTGCTCGCTGTGGTAAAGCAATTTGTTACCTGTGAGGGACGTTTCAGGCTTGTATTTTTGTACCATTTGCGTATTCTTATGATTTTTATGGGTTTCCCTTTGAATATGCCATATTACTTACTAAGGAGTCTTTATAAAATGGGGAAAAGATACAAAAACCAACGGTCAGACTCTAGCCTTTTTCATCACGGCCTAGTTAAAATCCTGCTCATACATTAATTAGAGTCACAAAATGACAGCTGGGATTCGTTCATAACCCGAAATGGCTATGGTAACCTTGATATGGGGGAGGTAGATAAACTCGTGGTTGAGGAGACCCTTGTCCACCCGACGACATCTCTCTCACCTCCCCAGACTTGTGTCTTTTCCCCTAACAACAAACCCTTGATCGATCCCAAGGTCATTGAACAGGCCTGTCAGCAGATTACACATCCAAACGAATGTGTTAAAAATGTAAAGAAACCTACAGTAAAGAGATCTAAGAGTAATATTGATATCAATTTTAAAAACAAAAGAGCTAGCAGGCTAATTTCTAGGAGACTTCGTAACAAGTCGAATTCTCATCCGAGTTCAATCAATATGATCAAAGTCCATGAAATCTCAGACTCTAAAATCGAGAGGTTCCTCGCTACAGAAGACTTTCAGTCATTCGAGCCACACCTTGATCGGCACTACAATTTTGTTGACAATTTACCTCCCTGTCTTAAAAATAATCTAGAGTTTCCTGGTGTCAAATTAATTAATGAATCCACTGTCGGTATGGAGGGTGCTCCGGTTCACAACCAAGTTTGTTCCCATGCAACCGTTGCACAGTCAAATTGTGAAGTCTGTCTATCATGGATTGATAGATATTATACTGGTATCCCTATCCTACAGTCACAGGTTAAGGCTTTAAAGGATCATATTGATGTTTTAACGAGAGAAAACCAGAGACTCGAATCTGTTATTCAAGGCAAAGAAAAGCGTATAAAGACAACATGCAACGTAGTATTTAAAAATCTGGAGGCTGCAACAGCCATTGTGAATTCCAAGGTTACCTGATAGGATTTGATTTCATTAGTTGGAGGTATGATTCTTCATTTTAAAATAGGATTATATGGTTAAAATGAGGTTGTTTTATTTGGATTTCATTTACTATAATAACTAGCTATAGAATCGCAAGATTCTGTAACCAGTTATGTTAATTCGAATTGTGTAAAGTAGTGGTTGAAAATGTATCTAAAATATTCCTATTTTCCTTTTCTTTCAGGATATGTAGCAACTCATATCTGAGTCATCCTTGAGACCTTATAGTCATGCATTTTGTATGAACAAAAATGATTTGTTATTAGTTTTGGAGGATTTAGTAGAATCAGGGTGGTTGCATCCCCCTTTATTTTTGAAATAAATATTTGATCTCAGGAACAGAAACAGTTATCTTTCCTGAGGCCTTTATAAACCTATCATTTTGTATATAGAGGCATCTTGGCCTGGGGCTTATTGTGAACAGTTTATACTCAAATTTAGACATAGCAAATATTTACTTTATGCTTTAGTCATCTGTGAATGTTGTTGTGATCTATAATTTGTTTATCTTGGTAATTGAATGACTGCAGATAGCTTTCGTCTTCGTAGATTGTTTTGTTGTCAAGATAGTTTTTCTTCATGGTTCATGATTTTATGCTTCAGTTTTATCAAAACAATTGAATGATATTTCAATTCATATTATGAGGTTTACCTTAAATATGTTGATTGATTAAATGCAAGCTATAACTGTAGGATTTATCTCATGTGTTATCGCTTGTAGTCTATTATATCACTGTAATTATTTTGCGTCTTGTTGTTTTATCAATTAAATACACCAGTCAATGCACAGTTTAGCTTTTGTACCAAACAGTGTGAAGATGCATAGTAGATTTATCTCGTGGATGGATTGATGCACGATTTACGCAAACAGTTGGATGCATACTCCTCAAGTGATTAATAGGTTAGTCTGTTCTTTTATTTCATTTGCTTGCTTATTATATAAGTTTTTATATATAGTATAATTTTCACCATCTATATCTTTCTGTTTAATTAAGTAGTTTAATATTTGATCTTATGAATGCATATAAACAAGAAAAAAAACCAAAAACAATTAGTACTTTTGCTTTCTTTATTGTTGTCATTAAAAGAACCATTTTACATTCGATTTTTATGAGTTCAGATTAAAACTCGTGATTTATACATATTGTATATATGATAAATATAACTATTAAATAAATATTATTTAGATAAATTGTATATATATATATATTTAGATGTACATATATATTTCAGTGATTATTATTTAGTAAGTTATTGCATTTCTTTTAGTTATTTTTCGCTTCCCTTAGGACTTTAGATTGGCCAACAGAGCCATTAAACCTGTCAGAGTGAGTCAATCCAAATGGCTTGGGTTAATTAGACAACCCCAGACCGGATTCACTCTTCCAGTTGATGAGCGGTCAATTTCACCCTTCAACAAATGACACTAGAAGGAGGGCTTAAATACTATTAACGGCATGTGGAGGTCACAAGACTCCTCCCCCACCTACCCGCTCACCTATAGTAACAAGAAGTCATTCTGACGACAACATTTTCCCTCAAACAACAACCACATCAAACGACAATCCACAGATCACTGTTGAACTAGTAACTCCAAACCCCCCAGGGGTCGACGTACAAGAAATTGTTCGTCAATCCCTCATA
>SNQJ01S0069613.1:15736-27419 GCA_010110895.2 Picea sitchensis | reverse complement strand
TCACTCCTGCAGCAGGAGGATCTGGTATTCCACCATCACCACCCCCTTCATCTTCTTCTTCTTCTGGAGAAGAATCATTAGACGAAGGCAGTTCCTCATCTCAGCCTTCGATGCCACCCACACCTATGGCCAATCCAAACAATACCACCAGGCCTTACCTCAATCAAGATGCAGTGGCCATACCTGGGCCCCAACATCCTTTGCCTAAACATCCGGAGAAATGGCTCCCTAAATTTGACCCAGATTCCAAGCAGATTGCTGAGGATCATATCAAAAAATTCATGCTAGCCATTAGGCTCTGTAGTGTTGATCACGAAGATGTAGTATGTAGACTTTTTCCCTACACCTTTGAAGACAATGCCTTTACTTGGTACTTTGCCCAACAACCCCACACCATTGTGTCATGGGATAGATTCGAGTCCTGTTTCCTTGAGAAATTCGGAGACGACAAATCTCCTGAAGTCCTAGTCATGGCACTCTCTAGTTTAAAGATGAACCCCAAAGAAAAGATAAAATAATTTAATCAAAGGTTCATGACATTAAAGAATCGAATCCCCACGGACTCAATGCCTGCCGAAAATCTTATTGTCACATACTACACGAAATCCTTACATCAAAACATAGCCATTTGGGTAAAAAGGTCCAAGAAATCCATGTTGTTAGAAGCCTTCGAAGAGGCGAGTCAAATGGAGAAATATATTCTCAGCCTAAAAGACAATATCTGTAACGAGGCAGAGACTACTTCATCCTCCAAGAAGAAAATCGAAATTCTTCCTAGACCTCCCCAAAACAAAACTCAATCAGATAGTTCAGATCTAAAAAGATTACAGAAGGTCATTCAAAAGTTGTCTAATTAGGTTATAGATTTGAGAAGATCAATTGAAGAAGCCTCTTCAAGAAAAGGGCCTTACAAACCCCCTTTTAGAAAGCCTTTTCCCACAAACCGGCCTAACTCAAATTCTGAAGGCCTAAATCTAGAAAGCTTACAGTTTGTTATTCAGACGATTCTAGAGGCACATGATAACTTGATTCCTCCTAAGATTCCCGAAGACGTGGATGGATAAAAGATAGTGAAAGATGATGAATCCTCTCCCAACATTTTCGGGCATTTTTCAGATAGCATTTTTCAAGCTAATTTCGAAATAGTGCATCGTTACAATACCAGGAGCAAGACAACAAATAAATCTTCTTCTAAAATCGGAACTAATGCACCTCAAAAACAGTCTAAACCAATTGAAACTAAACAGAATTCAACAACCCCAAGTTTAGAGTATGATTTGATTGAGGATCTCAAAAAACTTAGAGCTAATATTTCTGTTTACGAATTATTGAAATTCCCTTTTCTTCTACAAAAGATGTTGTAGAATATTGCAGAAAATAGCAATCCGAACAGGAACAAAGTTGCTGAAAACAACCCCAAATCACCTTAAAAGGTCTTCGTCAAAACGACGCCAGAGTCTTTTGATAAAAGAGACCTTGCTGTAAAAAGTGTAACAAATGTAGATAAATTAGTTTCAGGGGGTGCGATTAAAAAACAACAAACTTCTGCTGTTAATACTCGCATAAATGTCCCACCCTTTTTGTTAACTTTTGAAATTTTCAATAGGAATGTACATAACTGTATGGTAGATTCAGGTGCATCGTCAAACGTAATGCCTTGGTCTGTCTGCCAAAAAATTAATGCCGAAGTTCAACCTTCCAGCCTGAAAATTATTCAACTTGATCGAACTAGTGTTAACGTAATAGGTGAATTAAAAAATGTGCTTATCAGATTATCATCTAATCCTAAAGTCCATGAAGTTATTGATATTATTGTCGTTGATATCCCTGAAGTATATGGCTTGTTTTTAAGTAAAGATTGGTCCGAATAGCTACATGGTTATTTTGCAACGGATTGGTCTCACTTGTGGTTGCCCGAGAATGGAAAGCCTAACAGAATCAAGGTAAATCGTGAGCATTATCTTAAGTTCACGGTAACCGATTTAAATGATTCTAATGAACCATTCACTGCTTCTACCAGTTCACCAGAAATACAGGGGATGGACACTTTTTTCGACAATTTCATGGCTGAAACTTCTACCATTACTGACCCGGAACAACAGTCCGAAATTATGACATGCACACAGTCAACAACCCTCTCTCAGTGGTCACATGCACCTGACGAAAATCAAATCTGGTATCTTTACTTCGATGGATCTAAATCTAAGGAAGGAGCTGGTGTAGGGTGTGTGCTCATTGACCTAGCAGGTAATAAAAATTTGATCGCTTGCCGCTTAGAATTTGAATGCACAAACAATACGGCTGAATATGAGGCACTCCTGTAAGGTCTCAAAAAAGCACTAGATTTGAGGATTCATAATTTGACAGTCTTTGGTGATTCATAAATTGTGGTTAGACAGGTAAAAAACTCTATTCACTGTTTATCTCCACACCTGAAAAGATATCAAATTGAGGTATGGAATTTAATGAACAAATTTTATGCGTTTAACATTAATTCTATTCCAAGATTGAATAATTCTGAGGCTGATTTGTTAGCTAACGTCGCCTCAAAACTTTTTCCTGCAGAAGGCCTTTCTCTGAATGTGTTTTTCGTCGAGTTGTTGTTCAAACCATCCGTCCCGGACAACATCAGAAATTGGAGAGTCTTCGATGACGATCAACAGATCATTAGTTTTCTGCACATGGAAGAGACTTTCCAAAGCGCAGTTATCGACGAAGGTACCCACGACGAAAACCTTCGCGATTTTACGATAATACCAGATCCAATATCCCCGGAGCCTACATCGGATATGGTAAACTCTATCCCAAAATTTTTGGTTAGATTAGAAAATTTTTATGATCTTCACGATAAATTCAAAAAATCAGTGAATTGTAAAATGAATAGTTATTCCTTGACACATGAAAAAGTAAATTTAGGAACTAAAGTTAACCCATAGTGCATCAATTTGGGGTTGGGATGTTCTGAGCAAGAAAAGATAACATTTATTAAGTTGTTTAAGGAATTTAAAGATGTCTTTGCTTCGACATACGACGACCTAAAGACTTTTGATCCTAACATCATACAACACATTATTCCCATGAAACCCCGGACACAACCTTTTCAACAGAAGTTAAGAAAGATGCACCCAAAACTTGAACCAGCAGTCAAGAAAGAATTAAACAAACTCTTGAATGCTAAAATAATCTTCCCGGTAAGACATACACAGTGGGTCTCTAATCTTGTCCCTGTAAGGAAGAAGAGTGGTGAAATCCGACTATGTATCGATTTCCGAAATTTAAACCGAGCGTCTGATAAAGACAACTATCCTCTTCCTCCCATGGAACAGATCCTTCAACAAGTATTCGTTTATGAAAGATTATCTCTGCTGGATGGTTTTTCAGGGTATAACCAAGTCCTTATGTCTCCCCCAGACCAGCTCAAAACCACTTTCCGTACTCCATGGGCTACCTACGCTTATAGGAAGATGCCCTTTGGGCTCATAAATGCCGGTGCCACCTTTCAGAGAGCGATGGATATCGATTTCCGTGGCTTAATCAATCAATCTGTAGTAGTTTATCTAGATGATGTCACTGTCTTCTCAAAGAATAAAGGAGATCATCTAGCTCATCTAAGATCTGTTCTACAACGATGTCGTAAGTACGGTATTTCTTTAAATCCTAAAAAATCTGTTTTTGCAGTAGAACAATGTAAGCTCCTTGGGTTCATTGTATCAAGTGAAGGGATGATTATTGACCCTGAAAGGACCCAAGTCATTTCAAAACTGCCCCCTCCCTCTTCCAAAAATTCCATGCAATCTTTTTTAGGTCAGATAAACTTTGTTAGGAGGTTCGTCCCCAGTTTTTCAGAAATGGTCAGACCATTACAAAATTTAATAAAAAAGGATGTACAGTACCATTGGGGACCTTTATAAAGTCAGGCTTTTGACTCAATAAAAAAGGCTATAGTAGACGCTCTTTCTCTAATGAGCCCTGATTTTTCGTGAGACTTCACCCTCTACACGTTTGCCTCTGATCTGTCTTATGCTACTGTCCTAACCCAAAAGAATGCTGAAAACAACGAATTCCCAATTGCCTTTATGAGCTCAGCCTTTAAGGGAGAAGAACTTAATTACCCAACAGTAGATCAACAGGCCTATGCTGTTTTTAAAGCGGTAAAACACTTTCGATCTTATCTACTAAAATCTAGGACGAAAATCATTGTCCCTTACCCTGCTGTCAGGAATTTGTTAGTACAGAAAGAACTGGGTGAAAAATGGGCAAACTGGGTCACATCCTTACAAGAATATGACATAGAAATTACCCCAGCACGAATTGTTAGAGGCCAGGGTTTATGTAAATTGGTTGCTGATTCAGCTATAGGACAACCAAATGAAACCGATATGTTAATTCAAGATCAACACAATCAAAATCAAATATGTTGTGCACAAAACCTTACTAGTCCTTGGTATGACGACATCAAGTTTTATCTTGTACACGAATCAACTCCATATCACCTTGATCCAAAAAAGAGGAGAGCACTGAGATTAAAATCTACTTCTTTTCAGCTGGTAAATGGTATTTTGTTTCACCAAAATTTCGATGGAATACTTATGCGCTGTCTTGAAAAAGATGAAGCAGAAAAAGTCTTATTGGAATTACATGCAGGGGAAGCTGGTGGTCATTTCGGTGGAGACACCACTGCCCACAAAGTATTAAGAGAAAGTTATTACTGGCCTACTCTTTTCAAAGATGCCCATGCCTTATGCTGCAAGTGTGTAATCTGTCAAAAGGCATCTAGACGAGTACAGAAGTCAGCATTCCCGCTGCAACCAGTTTCGGTAGACTCCCCTTTTTAGCAATGGGGCTTCGATATTATAGGCCCAATCAACCCTACATCCTCACAGCAGCATAATTACATCATAACAACCACAAATTATTTCACCAGATGGTCCGAGGCTGCACCATTAAAAGTTGTAAACACTAGCCAGGTAATATCCTTCCTGAATTCAAATATTATCACTCATTTTGGTATTCCTGAATGCCTAGTATTTGATAATAGTTCCTATTTTTCATCTCTCGAAATGAGTGATTTCACTTTAGAAAAATGAATAAAATTAAAATACTCTGCTAGCTATTACCCTCAAGGCAATGGTTTGGCAGAATCAACTAATAAAAACCTGATCAATATCTTCAAGAGAACGGTCTCCGAAAACCACAAAAACTGGCATAATGCACTATTTAATGCAATCTGGGTTGATAGGGTAACTCCTAAAACTATTGTTGGTAATTCCCCCTTTTTTTCTCGTTTACGGCAAGGAAGCGATTCTTCCACCGCATGTCCTTCTCCCATCTCTACAATGAGCGTAGAAGGTGCAAGAAGAAGACTGTCCTCCCTTGGAAAGTCAGATTAATGCCTTGCTGAAATTAGAAGAGGTAAGGGCTCAAGCAAAACAAAAATTGGATCAACATCAACTCATTGTCAAAAATTGGTTCGATTCCAATTTTGCCCCAGACAGAAATTTTGAGGTAGGTGATCTTGTCCTTAAATGGGACAAACCTCATGAGGGGAAAGGAGAGCATACTAAGTTTCAAAACCTGTGGTTGGGACCATTTTTAATTGCTGAAAAACTAGGTCCCAGTTCTTTCCGCCTCCAGAATTTAGAGGGACAGCCAGACACCTTTCCGGTGAATGGCCAAGCTCTCAAAAGGTATTTTACCTGACGACTCTCCGGTACATCTTTGTATATATTTTTCTGTTTTGATTTCTTTGCTTTCTGTTTCTCTTTGCTGGTTTGTTTTTTTTTATTTTCATTTTTGTTTATTGGCCTTTTTGAGTCAAACGTGCCTGTATTACAGTCTATCTCAGAAAAAGAGAACATAATGATTCATCTCGAAAATAGCTATCAAAGGCTGTCAGAACATCTATTGATGTTCTTCTCTGAAATTGTAGGCTAGTTAAAGGTATCATTTTGTCTGAAAGTCGATTCCTCGGTTTCAATCTGCACTTGAAAGTATTCATGAATATCTTTAAAAGGTCTTGTTACGTTGTCCCTGCTCTTTAAGAAAGAAACTCAATGATGTCTCCCTATCCTTGAAAATTAGTTTTATAAATGAACTGTTTTTCAGATCTTAATGAAGGTTTGATAGAAAAATTTAAAGGCCTGTGGAAATATTAAGTTTTGTTAAAAAAAAAAACTGGAATTTTCAGCATCACCCCGCTCTATTGAATATCTTTAAAACTATATCAGAATGTAAATAAACTCTCAGAGAGCTGTGGGAAGTGTTTGTAAACCCGCCGGGACACTAAACAGGTCTGCTGGCAGTGGGTAAATGCATGCATGACGCCAAGATAACTTCGTCGGGGTACTGAACAAGCCCGCTGGCAGCGAAGCGACGTCAGGTAAAAGAAAATTCTCATGTATAAACCTTGTGTTGGCCATAAGCATCCTTCGTTCTGATTTGAAATTTCTTGGGTAGGATACAGATGTCAGAGTGGGTTAATTGACATCCCTATCGAGGCTATGGACGCCTGCTGGCAGCAGTGGCCCTGTCAACAGTGTTGGAGATTTTAACTTAAATATTGTGGCGTTCGTTTGTTAAGATTGTCACCAGATTTCATTCTTTTAAACGAAAGGTATCTGAAACTGGGTTGCTTCTTGATTTTTAAAGATGTTCAAATAACCTTGCGGTTGTTCTTCGATTTGAATTTTTTTAGAATTCTCTAACCTGAACTAGTTCATATTGCAGAGATAACTGCTTCTCCTAGTATGTCGCCATTGTTGGTAGCTCAACAATGTTTGTTAACTTTTTATATCAATTAATTGATCTAGATAGCTGCCTAACTAAACTTATTTGTTTTTATTACTCTTCATGATGCAATTTTCGAAACAACAGTTGTAAGTTGTCTCTTTTTCCTATTATTATCTTTCATTCTTCGTTCATGATTGGAAGCATGAATACGAAGCATGAAAATTTGTGACTGTGTTACCTTTCTGTTCTAAAATGTTGTCAAAAGCAAGTTGTTCATACAGTTTATTAATGAAGTTGGTTCCTTGCCATGAAGAGTTACTCTCTTTGTTTCGATGCTTTCAACATCAAACATGCTTAGAGATTGATGGTTACATGAATCAAAGGACCCCCACAATTTGATTTTTGGTATGGTTTTGTTTGGTTCTTGGATTTACATTTCTTTTGCTAAGTCTTGGATTTTCGACTCACCCAAACCTTGTGATAGAACCCACGATGTGCACACTCATTTTTCATTTTAATGTTTTGGTCCTAAACTCGTACTAGATGCAAAGGTGGTGTTATGATTTGCAGGCAGGCAAACATCATTCCTGAGACTGCCCTTGGGCTTTTCAAACCCTCTTCACATGTGTTTCAATAAACACCCATCTAATCGTTATGAATTTATGATCATACACCATTCACTGTTGGAATGTCAGGGGCTTGGGTTATGGCTCTGGACTCTCTTTGCAAACCCTCTCTGTGTGTTGTGTCTGATTTGTTACCCTTTCATCCATCATGGATCCTATTGTGAGAGTTGAACCAAACGGCCTTCAAACTCTGCTCTTATATGACGATGCCAGAGGAGATTTGGAGAGACGTGGCTGGCTCGTTTTCATTAGGAAGTTTCAGGGTTTCAATTTACAGGTTTCCCAAGAATTCACTTTCTCCTTTGATGGTTGTAGAGTGAAATTTGATGATGTGCAACTGGAGGTTACCGAGGAGTTCCCGAGTCAAGCCATAGGGTTACCAACAAGCTGTCAAAGGTGGTTTAAAAACGCAAAAGTGGAAGAAGTTACTTGGACCCTGCTGTTTACATCTCGGAAAATAACAAGCTGTGATAAAGGTATGCCCATTTCCTTCCTAAAATCTCGGTGGCACGATTTGCTCGTTGTGGTAAAGCAATTTGTTACCTGTGAGGGATGTTTCGGGCTTGTAATTTTGTACCATTTGCGTCTGCTTATGATTTTTATGGGTTTCCCTTTGAATATGCCGTATTACTTACTGAGGAGTCTTTATAAAATGGGGAAAAGATACAAAAAACAACGGTCAGACTCTAGCCTTTTTCATCACGGCCTAGTTAAAATCTTGCTCATACATCAATTAGAGTCACAGAATGACAGCTGGGATTCGTTCATAACCCGAAATGGCTATGGTAACCCTGATATGGGGGAGGTAGATAAACTCGTAGTTGAGGAGACCCTTGTCCACCTGACGACATCTCTCTCACCTCCCTAAACTTGTGTCTTTTCCCCTAACAACGAACCCTTGATCGATCCCAAGGTCATTGAACAAGCCTGTCAGCAGATTACACATCCAAACGACTGTGTTAAAAATGTAAAGAAACCTACAGGAAAGAGATCCAAGAGTAATATTGATATCAATTTTAAAAACAAAAGCGTTGGCAGGCTAATTTCTAGGAAACTTCGTAACAAGTTGAATTCTCATCCGAGTTCAATTAGTATGATCGAAGTCCATGAAATCTCAGACTCTGAAATCGAGAGGTTCCTCGCTACAGAAGACTTTCAGTCATTCGAGCCACACCTTGATCGACCCTACAATTTTGTTGACAATTTACCTCCCTGTCTTAAAAATAATCCGGAGTTTCCTGGTGTCAAATTAATTAATGAATCCACTGTCGGTATGGAGGGTGATCCAGTTCACAACCAAGTTTGTTCCCATGCAACCGTTGCACAGTCAAATTGTGAAGTCTGTCTATCATGGATTGATAGATATTATACTGATATCCCTATCCTACAGTCACGGGTTAAGGCTTTAAAGGATCAAATTGATGTTTTAACGAGAGAAAACTAGAGACTCGAATACGTTATTCAAGGAAAAGAAAAGCGTATAAAGACAGTAGGCAACGTAGTATTTAAAAACGTGGAGGTTGCAATAGCCATTGTGAATTCCAAGGTTACCTGATATGATTTGATTTCATTAGTTGGAGGTATGATTCTTCATTTTAAAATAGGATTATATTGTTAAAATTAGGTTGTTTTATTTGGATTTCATTTACTATAATAACTAGTTACAGAATTGCAAGATTCTGTAATCAGTTATGTTAATTCGAATTGTGTAAAGTAGTGGTTGAAAATGTATCTAAAATCTTCCTATTTTCCTTTTCTTTCAGGATATTCAATAACCCATATCTGAGGAATCCTTGAGACCTTACAGTCATGCATTTTGTATGAACATAAATGAATTGTTATTAGTTTTGGAGGATTTAGTAGAATCAGGGTGGTTGCATCCCCCTTTATTTTTGAAATAAATATTTGATCTCAGGAACAGAAACAGTTATCTTTCCTGAGGCCTTTATAAACCTATCATTTTGTAAACAAAGGCATCTTGGCCTGGGGCTTATTGTGAACAGTTTATACTCAAATTTAGACATAACAAATATTTACTTTATGCTTTAGTCATCTGTGAATGTTGTTGTGATCTATAATTTGTTTATCTTGGTAATTGAATGATTGTAGATAATTTTCGTCTTCGCAGATTGTTTTGTTGTCAAGATAGTTTTTCTTCATGGTTCATGATTTTATGCTTCAGTTTTATCAAAACAATTGAATGATATTTCAATTCATATTATGAGGTTTACCTTAAATATGTTGATTGATTAAATGCAAGCTGTAACTGTAGGATTTATCTCATGTGTTATCGCTTGTAGTCTATTATATCACTGTAATTATTTTGCGTCCTTTTGTTTTATCAATTAAATACACCAGTCAATGCACAGTTTAGCTTTTGTACCAAACAGTGTGAAGATGCACACCAGATTTATCTCGTGGATGGACTGATGTTTGGTGGATGTTTGTTTGTTGAAATATATTGACACTTTTTTCGAGATGCCTCAATAGGCCAGACAACTAAAATGTTCACATGAGGCGACGTCCTCCAACAGGCATGACAACTTAAATGTTTGCATACCGCGAGGTCCTTAGATAGCCTGGCAGACTTAAATGTTTATGTAAATACACTTCTTGGAGTACATTTTTCCTCAAAATTTTCCATACAGTAACTGAAGAGCCATAGTATGTTTCATCCTTCTTCTACCTTTGCACTGCAATTTCGTTATCGTTGAAGATCTATACATTGTTTACTGGTTTTGTGACTGCTTGTTCTTTGCTGGTTTCTCGGTTACTGCTTATTGTTGTTTCGTTTATGAGTCGACCTGAGGTCTGCATTTCAGTGTTTCAGAGTAAGTTTCGATGCCATAGTTTCATTTTCTTTGTTCAGTGTTTGCCCTGCCCTCGCGCCCTGTTTACTGTGAAACATTTGCCCAGTAAAAAAAAACAAATGCATACAATTTTACGGTTGTTTGGTCCTTGCGATGGACAATATACAATGCATATGCTTGTTTAGTCCTGATGTTCATGTGCACATGATTGCATTAGAAAAAGTTGGACTAGTGACATGGGCATAAGCAGTCAGTCATCCCAGACATCAGCGGACCGAGAAGGCGAAAGGTAAAGATGCATATGCTCTGCTCTTACTATGTTTACTAAACAAATATTCTTGGCTTTATATTCATCTATGGCATGGTGGATATGATGATGTCTACTGCAATACATGGTTTGCAGCTTGCAAGAAGTATCAACAAGTAGAAGCGAGACGTCGAACGTGCTGCATGTTCCATAGAGTAAGAGGTGTGGCTGCAAAACTCTGGCTCCATAGTTCATCCAAGCTACACGTGTACTTGTAGATTTATGCCAGTGAAAGAAGAATACAAGAAAAAAAAATAAAAAAATAAAAATGCATACTACCATTCACTTTAGTTTTCCCTGTTCAAAAATTGTGACCAAGTCTAGAGTTGTAACATCCAAAGTACTGTCAATAGAGAGCTTGAAAAACCGTCGAAATGGACAAGTGTTCGTGCAGGCATAATGGTCGTCTATAGCACCTACTTGGATAAGGAAAACAAAAGTAGATCCATTATGCATCCTGACATGATAGACAAGGAGGCCATGAAGACAATGACACTGATTGTTCCTCCACAACTTGTCCAGAAACATGCAGAAAAGATATTGCCAGGTAATGGGATATCCATTACAAATTTTACTATATTTCCCAAAATAGTATATGACCGTGGTGATTGCGATCGAATTATTTCGTTGAATGAAACAAGCATTGTGGAAAAAATTCACGTTGTTTGTTCAGAATATTGTTTCGTCCCAGACTCGACCATCAACCAACTTGCACAGAGCACTGATATTTACCCAATCAGAACGATTGGCGCAACTGTCACATTGGTGAGAAAACTTGGCTAGTAGCACATTCTCCATATAAATGATGGAGAGTCGGACAACGACAAGGAAATGGTACCGCTTTTCATATTCAGTTTTGTCCTTTACTTTTGCATGTGCATGTATGTTGGGTAACTTACACAAATATTGCACTAGTCCATGTTGTAGCTACAATTGTTCGATACGTATTCAAATTTGTTTTTGTCAATCGAACAACAACTACATAAAGAGAAGATTCCACTTATGTTGTTCAAAAATATAACAAAGAAAAGGGATGTTAGAGAAAGGATCTTTTGGACAACCCAGGCAACGTTTATAACAGAGTTGCGAGAAGATATAGTAGAGGATATGAATAAACTAGCTATCTCTACAACTGTTGTGCGTATACATCCTCAAAATCATCCTCATTTTGCTTATAGAAATAGCCTTAAACAAATTTCGGTGGCCTATTT
>SNQJ01S0069613.1:0-15718 GCA_010110895.2 Picea sitchensis | reverse complement strand
CATTCCTAGGTTGAAGGTATTTTGTTTGCAACCAATGTGTACTCGACCCCCTTTGAACCTGTATGTGCAAAATACAATTCTCCTTCTTTTGCCTCCACTTTGATAAGTGATGATACGATTGCTTGTCTACGATGCGGTGAAAAATGCCCATATATATATGGACATTGCGTGAATGGTGTCATCCGAACTATTGGCAATACGACCGTGCATTGTACGGTAAGGCAACCTCTGTTACAAAATGTGATTCCTAAGTTGGCAGACTTGTCGTATGAAACATATCTACAAAAAAAGGCAAGCAGTGTGTACATGCTGTGGGAGCTTCAGATACACAGTAAATTCACCTTAATGAAGACAATGCAATTTTGCATATTGGATGAAGAAGGGAAAAAATATATATATCAAATTTTGGCAGGAAACAAAAATACCTCATGTGTCTCTGCAATATTTCTTCAACATCCAGCTGAATGTTCGTCGGACATGGCTAGTTGGGATTGCATGAGCATAAGATTGTTCGGTCCAAAAAAATGGGAAGCATGGCAGCAAACCCCATATATCCCATGGGCACGATTATTTTGTACTGGGAACATATACCAGATGCAAGAGAAAACAAATGCGACGATGTCTTTTCTTTCTATATCAAATTGTTTGGTGCAAAGGTCGATGGGTCCTGCTCTATGGAACCTTCTGGGAACTTGCTTATGGCCTGTTTGAATTTTGGTTGGTTCTTGGTTGTGTGCTTCCATCTCTCAATTTGTATATGTTGGAACTCCAACTGTTGTTTGGAGGACAGGGAACAATATAATTGAATTTTTTAGCTAGTTGGCCCGCAGATCCGCCCGGAAAATTCTATGGCGTTGTGGCGCAAATGTAGTATGTGGCTTGTTTTAGCAGATTACGTTGATCGATGATCTTGGTAAAATTATTGTCTTGGAATAATTTGAAAACAATGAATATATACTGTGTGAAGTGTAATTGTGCTATGATATCAAGAACAAGACCTTAAAATTCAAATTGGTCGTTGTTTTGGCATTTTTGCTTAATCGATGAACTCGGTAAAATTAATGTCCTGGAATAATTTTAATTGAATGAATGTATACTGTGCAGAGTTCAATTATGCTATCATATGAACAAGAGGTCCTTAAAATTCAAATTGGTCCTTGTTCTGCTTGCGGTGATAGAATTTAAAAAAAAAATCTTTTCTTTTCTTCATTTTTTTAAAAATAAGCGATTTAACATCCTTTAATAATTTAATGTAATTCAATTGTGCAATACGAATATTTAGTATTAGTAGTTTAGTATTTGAAAATAATGTTTTTAGATAAAGTTAGATAGGATGACCATTCGCAAACAATTGCAACCTTGAATACGCCAGTTGTGGGGTCCTGTCGATTTGTATATCCCGAAACTCTGGCTGTTGTTTGGAGTACATAGGGCAATAGAAGTGAAATGTTGAGCCAACCAGTCCGCAACTCCGCTTTTCAATCGTGAAATTTTGGGTGCTATTTGTAGGACACAGAACAATAGAGACTCAATTTTTAGCCCGCAAGGCCGAGAACCCGCGATCCAAAAAGTGCCTAAGTATGGAATGAGGGATCCACATATGCTCTATTAAATCTCATGTCGATTCTATATTGTGATATCATATGAACAAGAGGTCCTTAAAATTCAAATTGGTCCTTGTTATGCTCGCGGTGATAGAATTTAAAAAAAACTTTATTTTCTTTCCTTCATTTTAAAAAAAATAAGTGATTTAACATCCTTTAATAATTTAATGTAACTCAATTGTGCAATATGATTATTTAATATTAGTAATTTAGTATTTGAAAATAATGTTAGATAGGATGACCATTCGTAAACAATTGCAATCTTGAATACGCCAGTTGTGGGGTCTTGTCGATTTGTATATCCCGGAACTCTGACTGCTGTTTGGAGTAGATGGGGCGATAGAAGTGCAATGTTGAGCCAACCAGTCCGCAACTCCGCCTGCCAATTTGTATATCGCGAAAGTTTTGGTGCTATTTGTAGGACACAGGACAATAGAGACTCAATTTTTAGCCCGCAAGGCCGAGAACCCACGATCCAAAAAGTGCCTAAGTATGGAATGAAAGATCTGCATATGCTCTATAAAATCTCATGTCGATACATGTATTGCTCGTTTGTCGGAAAACTTTTTATATAGCTTGCCTGACCAATTTGTGCAAACTTTCTTCTCTAATTAAATTATGCAATATCAATATTTAATATTAATAATTTAGTATTCAAAATAATGTTTTTAGATATGTTGGATAGTTGATAGGGATTACCATCCGTAAACAATGGCAAATTTTAACGCGTTAGTTCTCGAGTCCATCTGTGAATTTGTATATTGCGGAACTCTGAGTGCTATTTGGAGGACACAAAACAATGGAAGTGTAATGTTCAGCCAAGCAGCCTGCGGGTCTGCTTGTCAATTTGTATATCGCAGAATTGTGGGTGCTTTTTGTAGAGCGTGGAACAATAGAGGCCCAATTTTAAGCCCGCCAACCACAGAAGCTACGATCCAAAAAGTGGCTAAGTATGGAATTGCGGATCCGTACATGGTCTATGCAAATTTCATGTCCATAGTTTATAAGAGTACATACTTAGTATGCATTACTCTTTTTTCGGAAAACTTCTAGGTGCGGAAGTTGGCAGATTCATGAGTTCATATTTTACTTACTTTTATATGACCAGCCTGACCGATCGCTTCTCCGTTTGATATTGTAATAAACAAATATAAATTGGCCCAACTCCAATTGTGCTACGACATGAACACGAGGACCTTAAATTGAAATAGCTGCCACGTCCTCTTGTGAATTTGTATATCGCGGAAATGTGGATGCTCTTTGTAGGCCACGAAAGAACAGAGGCCCAATTTTGAACCCGCCAGCCCGAGAATCCGCCATCGAAATAGTGGCCAAATATGGAATTAGAAATACGCACATGCTCTATAAAATGTCATGCCCATAGTTTGTAGAAATAGATCTTTACTATGTATTGTTCATTTCCTCTGAATGTTGTTTAGAACACTGGAAACAATAAAAACTGCAATGTTGAGGAGCTAGTCCACAAATTCGGCTGTCAATTTCGATATTGCGGGACTCTAGGTCGTATTTGTAGGATACGGAGAAATAGAGGCCCAACATTGAGCCTGCCAGACTGAGACCCCGCATTCCAAAAAGTGGCCAAGTATGAAATGCGAGATCCGTAGAAATTCCATAAAAACCTCATGTCCATACCTTCTAAGAGTTCATACTTACTATGTATTACTCATTTTTTGGAAAACTTCTACCTGCGAAAGTTGGCGGATTCACTACTTCCGGTTTCAATTACCTTTAAGGACCATCCCGATCGACCACTTCTCTGTTTGATATTGTAAAACGAATATAAATTGGCCCAAGTCCAATTATGCTATTCCAGCAACAAGCGGCCCTTAAAATTGAAATAGTTTGCAATCCGCTTGTCAATTTGTATATCGCAGAACTGGCGATGCTATTTGTAGGGAATGGAACAACAAAGACCCAATTTTGACCCCGCCATCCCAAGAACCCACGATCCTGCCAGAGAACCCGCGATCCAAAAACTAACCAAGTATGGAATGAGGGTTGCATGCATCAAACATATTGCAAATTCATATTTCTATGTTTGAAATCATATCTGTATAGCTTTTTGCAAGAAACAAATATATCCAACTTCTTGCTTTTATGCTCTATAAAATATCATGCCCATCATTTATAAAAGTACATACTTGGTATGCATAACTCGTTTCTTGCGAAATTGTGTAGGTGCGGAACTTGGCGAATACACGTGTTCATATTTGCACTCATTTTTATATCAACAGCCTGACCAACCTCTTTCCCCTTTCATATTATACAAAATTTTTGGAACACAAGTTTCCGAACACGAGGGTTCTTTTTTCAAATCAAAATTTTCACATCCTTTTATAATTTTATGTAATTAAATTGTACAATATCAATATTTAATACTAATACTTTAGTTTTGAAAATAACATTTTCTTGTAGTGTTACGTAGTTCATAGGGATCACCATCCGTAAACAATCGAAGGTTGGACCCACCAGCCCTAGAGTCCATCTGTCAATTTGTATATGGTGGAAGTCCGAGTGTTGTTTGATATAACATTATACCAAGAACTCCTCCTGTTGATTTGTATATTGTGGAACTCTTGGGTGCCATTTGTAGCTAACGGAACAATACAGGCCCAGTTTTGATCCCGCTAGCTCGAGTACCCTCGATCCAAATATTGGTGTAAGTATGGAATGCGGGAACAGTAAAATGCCCGAGTACCCCGCAGGTCCACTGGCTGATTTGTATATCGCGGAATTGTGGATGCTATTTGTAGGCCACGAAACAATGGATGCCCAATTTAGAGCCCACCAGTACGAGAACCCGTGATCCAAAAAGTGCCTAAGTAGGTTTTTCTTTCAAATAAGATATTTCACATCCTTTCATAATTTTATGTAATTAAATTGTACAGTATCAATATTTAATATTAATACTTAAGTTTTGAAAACAATGTTTTTTGTAGTGTTACATAGTTCATAGGGATCAACATCCGTAAACAATCACAAGGTTGGGTCTGCCATCCCTGGAGTCCATCTGTGAATTTCTATATGGTGGAAATCCGACTGCTGGTTAATATAAAATTATACCAAGAAGTCCGCCTGTCGATTTGTATATTGCGGAACTCTTCGGTGCTATTTGTAGGTAACAGAACAATACAGTCCCAGTTTTGACCCCGCCAGCTCGAGTACCCGCGATCCAAAGATTTTCATAAGTATGGAATGTCGGAACAATAAAATGTTCAAGTACCCTACAGGTACACTGGCCAATTTGTATATCGCAGAATTTTGAATGTTATTTGTAGGCCACAGAACAATGGATGCCCAATTTAGAGCCCGCTAGTGTGAGAACCCGTGATCGAAAAAGTGCCTAAGTATGGAATTCTTCTCTTTGCTTTTCCTTCTTGAAACGCGGGTTCCTGTATAGGCGGGTTTAACATTGCGTTTCCATTGTTCCACCCCCTGCAACTAGCACCCGGACTTCTGTGATTTACAAATTTGCAAAGAATCCCCCTTCCACAATTTACGAATTTCCAAAGAAATTCTGCGACATAGAAATTGACGACCGATATCTATCACTGAGATGCAATATGACCATCGGCCCTTCACGTATCCTGGGTATATTTTCTACCCTTCTTATTTTCTAACTCACCTGACTTCTTTCCATACTTGGGTATTTATTGGAATCGGTTTCATGGGTTGGGCGGCACCTCACCACAATTCGCCATCGTCGATGCCTTCGTACTTGTTTCCAGATATGCAATAATTAATCTTTAATGCTAGTACTTCTTCTTGCGGGAACCGTTAAGATTGTCATTAATATCCAGAAGTTCAGAGAAGATTTGTCATTAATACGAAGTAAACTAAGATTTGTGCACAAGTATGTTATCCTTTCCCAGTATTCAACTCAAAGACAATGCAATCTGTTTTTTGTGCGTCAACGGGTTGGTGCCTTTAAGAAATTTGCAATTCATTATCTCTTTTCACCGTCACCACCACCTTCACACATTTTTTCTAACTATGCAATTAGCGAGATGTGATGGTGACAACTCATTCTGCACGAACGTTGGAGATTGTCATTGATAAACGAAAGGATCGAGGAGATATTCCATTGATAGGCATTAAACCATAATTTGCGTAGGGTTATATTATCCCTCCCCCATTTTCATTTCAAACACCATCTGGAGAAAACTGAAATTCTTGTTAACTTGTGGCAGCAGTTGTCTCTAGATACAGTAAACATATTGGGGCATAATTGCCAGAGCTTCCACTATTCCAGGGCATATTCTTACTACTCATCTTTCTCCGCCCAGGACCAAAAAAGGAGATGGTCCCTTGGTACACCGAGAGATATATTTCAAGCCAAAGAATTCAAAGGCAACCCTGCCTTCTCAAAGAACCTGCCCAATTGCATTCATGGCTGACACAAAGGTTGTTGTCATAAATTCTGAGCCGAAAGAAGATGATCTGATGGGTGATGATACAGAAATGGATGATGGCAATGTAGAGACTCTTCCCACTCTTGCGCCCAAATTGAAATCAACCATAATGGATGAAACTTCCCGTCTCGGTGATGGCGGTCCTCACAACACGAAAAGGAGTTTTAGAAAAGAAACCGACGATAAATGCAATAGCGGCTTTGCAGCGCGAAAATAACAATTCCAGAGTTCCAAATTAGTCTGTTCTGGGTGAAAGAGTTTTACTGTAAAGTAATGATCTGTCCATGCTCCCAGAGATATATTTCAAGCCAAAAAATGATTCTCTTGCGGGACTACTGTCCTCTTGTTTGGATATACAATTAACATCTTCGGGAATCAGGTCCAAAACTCTCACTGCTGCAAGCCACTTTTGTACTAGTCATCTCCTTCCACCCAGAATGGATTAATTTGGACCTCTGAAATTGCACGTGCAACATGTGCTCTTGAATTTTTTTCAACTATGTAGAGGCGGTTTCAACTAAGGGATATTCCATTTGCCATGCAACATTTTTTGTCTTCTTCCTCATGGGAAGCTTTTGAAAACTATCAATTCCAACACAGGATGATTCATGGAGGAGAACACTGCGGGGATCTTTCATAGTGTAGATCTCATGCACGTGTTTGTCTCAGATACAATCAATTCTTTTCCCCGAAGAATTGGGTCGAGTTTGTAAGGATAGATGTACAATACTCAGTGTTTTTGTTATTTTTCTTAAATGGATTTTCTATTAAAAAGTAATTGCCTTGGACTCTTCATTGTTTCTTCTTTTCTAGATATAACGCTTGTTCTCCTTGGCATGGTTTGGTGCTCTCATACTTCTTCGATATTGTGTTTACTTAGGTTATTTTTTCTAAGATGGAACATCTAACAATTATATCACAATGTACTGTGTCAATTGAGCATCCTTTTATGTAAAAAAAAAATGGATTACACAGTTTCAAACCAACGTTCACTTCTATTCGTAATGCAGATAGAGCATAGCAATACCAATGTACAATCTTGTAGCAAAATTGTTATTCTTGTTTCTAGACATGCACTTATTAAGTTTTAATGCTAAGAACCCATAACGTAAGAAGTTTAATACTTGTGTTAATATGTTGGAGTCATGGAAGACTGTGTAAAGAACACAGTTGCACCCACACGTTCGAATAAAATGTAATCTATAACAAAGCATTTGCTGAAAATTAATAGAAAATGAAGTTTAGTTGTTAGCTTAATACATTATAGTCATTGAAAAATGTATGAAGAACATACTTACACACACGGGTCACAATAAAGTCTAATCTTCAACAATGCAGTTGTTGGCATTTAGTAGAAAATGATGGTTTTACAACAATTGGGCTTCTTTGAAACCAATTCACCCTTACGAAAAATGCCTTCCACCTTTCTATTTTCTCGCTCTTTTATTCCCTCTACTTTCTCTTCCTAGATAGTTGATCGTATTTTTTTCCAAAAATGCCTTGTTGCATGGTTTGGTGGATTCACACGTTTCCAACGACCATTACCCTTTTCTTTAAATTGACCTTCTATTGTTCTGTATCCTAGAACTAGCACCCAAAGTTCTGCAATATAGAAATTGACAGGCAGACTTGCACGCTCACTTGGTCAACATTGCAGTTGTACTTTTCTGTGACCTCCAAACAACATTTAGAGCTCCGGGATATAGAAACTAACAGACGGGCTCCACGGCTTGCAAAATTTCCTTTGTTTATGGATGGGAAAGTGCTAAAACAAGCCATACCACATTTTCCCCACAGAAGTTGTATTAAAGGGTTGTTGGCACAGGGGTAGACCCAGGGTTCAATGATACAACATCACACCAACAAAGCCCTAACTACCGACCCTTTCGACAACACCTGTGAAGCAGATGAAGTCTCACCTGAGGTAGAGGCAGGGGTGGTTGCAAGACTCAGGTGTCTACAACCTTAGTTGGGACACATATATGTGACTATAACACTTAATACAGCTCTTAGTACCGTCAGTACCTCGATATTCAATCACTATTCACTTCGCTGATAAAACAGAACTTTGTAGCATTCACACTAATCTACATTATTTAAGAACTTAGCATATAAATGGATCAGAAGGAACATATCAAGCACTCAACATGACTATCTTGATCAGAGAAAATATTCTCACATATCATAAGCACAAAGCAGAAGTAGATCTATCTAAATATATCAAAGCACTTAGCAAATAACATGTGAACACATCAAGACAAAGCACAAAGCACATAACACAGTGTGTACATGGTTCACCCCCACCCTGGGGCTACATCCACCAACTCTTCTTTTTTATTGTGTTTAGTCAATCGGTTACAAACTCAAAGCCTTCAAAACCCTTACTCCGCACATGACAGAAGATCTGCGCAGCTCGCTAAATCCTTTTTCCTTGTGTTACATCACTAAGCCCTCCACAATCTGCTACAAGGACCTGCACTTATCCCTGCAAGTCTCTTACAGTCATGCAAACATCACTTACAGACTCTACTCGCACTTAGCATACATTCACATCACATAGATGCATTATTCTCTTCTTTCTTACATTGCCTATCCTTCTATTTATACATACAAAATAGTCCTAAACATGGGTAAACCCATGGGCCGACATCCCATTCTCGTTACATATTCCCAAAAACCCAAAAAGTGGCCCAAAAGGGGGTCAAGATCCCGTGATCTCCGCTTCGACTTGCACTCCTCCTTCGACAGGCTGTTGAAGTCCAAAAATAGGTTAACATGACCAAGAAACTCCCAAAACTTGGTCAAGGGCCAACAAGCCCCCAACACTCACCTGTGACTCGTCCCGAGTCACTCTGATCTGAGAAATTCTACCTCAAACGCCTCGAGATAGGCTCAAGATACTTCAACTTGTTGCTTTGATGTGGCCTCTTATTCAGTGAACTACTAGATTACTGTGTCGTTCACTGGCCCTTCTAGGCATTGTTCTGCTGCAGTGACAACTTGTTCTAACTCTGCTCCTCGGTTCTCTACCTCTGTAAACAATTGGCATGCCTTATCTTACACAGGTTGAAGTCGTTGAGTGACTTCCATCACTTTGATTTTAAGTATATGGATCTGTTTTTGAGTTGTTCATTGTTCTTGAGAACTCTTCATTCTTTCTACAACTGACAGGGCCTTCAGCTGCACCTGTAGTGTATCTACCTGATGCTTCGCTTCCTGGAGATGCGACTCAAGTGTCTGTAACTCTGGGTTCTCAATGAGGTTTTCATATGTTTGGGCACTGCAGTTACTCATCTTCTTGCATTCCAATGCAATATCTTTTAATCTATCAACTGCGTCGTGAGCAGTTGCTTCTCACTGGTCCATTACGTCCTACGGGGTCTCAAGTATAGTGTGTAATTCTAGATCTACGATGTGCTGCTGGAGTTATTGGATCACTTCTCCGAGTTGCGCCACCTGCTGTGGAACTTGTTCTTCGGAATTTACTTCGACAACGGTCACAAAGCAAAGTTCTCTGTGAACCATTTACTTTACTTTGAGTTGCTTGGCGAGCAACTGTTCTTTGCTTTGTTGTAACTGTGCTTTTTCTTCATCCCACTTCGCTTGCAGAGCAAGCTTTTCCCGTTCTGCAACACTGTGTTGCTCCTCAAGGTATTTCATTAATTACGCTAAAGCCTGGGTGGCTTGTGCTGTATCTTCCTGAGCTTGTCGAAGGCGATCTTTGACTGTATCAGCGATGCAGTGTAGTTGAGCTGGCTCATCACCTAGTTCTATTGTTCCTGTTGATAGAGGCGCAACAGAAACTACACGGCTGGAAAGTAATGCCTGCTGCACTCCTTGAAGTTCAAACTTGATCCGATTGAACAAATCCTCCTACTTAGCTTCTTGCTTCTCTGCTATCTCCAGCAAAGCATCGTTCAGTGATGTGACGATCAAGTCGAAGTCGTCTGAGGTGAGTGTGGTCTCAAATTTGGTCCTGGTTTCTTTTGATTTCTTCCTTGAAGAAGGTTTCGGAGGGGAAACCTTCCTTTTATTCGAGGGGTCCTCCTCGTCTCTAGGCGATGTAACCTCGCCTTTATTCTTTTCAACTTTTGCGCCATCTATCTCTCCACCATCACCTCCTTTCTCAGGTGATATAGAAGCAGTCTTCGTTGAGGTATTGCTTACATCTTGAGCTTCTTCATTTTTCCTGGTCTTTCTCGGTCCAGGTGTATCGTGCGTTGCTTCTGGACTGTCAATATTAGATAGCTCCGTGGGGTCTGCTGGGATGAGGAGGTCCACCGACCATTCCTTAGTAATTTATTCTAAGTCTTCCTCCGTCATCTTGTAGTATGACTATAGCTATTGTTTATGCTCATCAGTGCGCGCTATGATATAGATGAAATGGCAGTCCGCGCTGAATTTCATCAAGGGCCTGAACCTGTGGAGAGTGTGCAGGGTTATACGAGGCTTAGAATGGATGGATTTCTTCAGTTGGTTGTAATAAATGTGGAACACGACATTTGACTACCACTTTTTATTCATGTCATTTGATTACCACAATGTACTGAACTTTGCGGCCATAGGTTCAAATAGCTCGATGTCCGGGAAGGTCGCACCTTCCGACATCTCCCATGCGATAAAAGCGATCAAGATGAGAAGTCAGCTGAAATGGAACTCATATCCTTGGTCCTATGCTTCCCTGCAGTCCAGTTCCAACTTATTTACAAGGTACTTCACCCAATTCATTTGTAGGCCCTCCATGCACTTTCCTACGAGGTTGACTACAAATCCAGTCACTTGGGTGGGTCGGTTCTTGCGAACTAACTTTCCTACGATCAATTGACAGGCTAGGTGCAGTGCGCCTCTCTAGATAGAGTCTACCTTGTAGCCTCGCGTTCCTTTTTGAACATCTTCGTAGGTGTCTTTAATATTTTTTGCAAGAGAGCGATCGATGGATTTTTCTAGGGTAGAAATCCTGTGGGTCAGGGCCTTGCATGCTTAGCCCTGTGATCCGATTGATCAACGTCGGATCCACTGTGATGTGGTGGTTCAACCACAAATATCCACTATGGTAGCAGGACAACAACAACTTGACACATGCGTTCACTTCTTGGGGCCTACCGAAGTGAGGAATCTTCATGACATTGAGTAGTGTGGACTGCGTGAGGTTCATGGTCCATGACTGGGGGATGATTTTCGAGTTCTTTACCTTGGTTCTGGTAAGATACTTGTGTGGGGAGAGCATGTTGTAAACCTTCTTGTCGCCAAGTTTGAAGTCACTAAACTTCAACGCTGCGCTCTTATCTTGGTCTGCGTGCACTGCGCGTATCCCTTTTGGGAGGTATGTGGTGACCAAAGCATACTCAAATTCTCTGGGCACACTGTCATGATTTATTGCGCCACTTAGAGGGGGTATATAGGTGGGTAATATACTTGGGATTAACTTAGCATTCGCGAGATCATCCCTATGCTTAGTTTGATTTTCATCTACTGGCCGAGATGGACCATCTCGAGCAGTGGACAGAGAGGCCGACAATCCTCTTGTCGAAGATGCTTGTACACCTATAGAAAATCCTCTCTCCGACATGACTCTTCAGTCATTAAGTTGAGGAGAACTTCTGTTATTGATTCTTCAACTGCGGTGAGCTCATCGGTCATACGTGCTCGAGATTAAAATTATTGGGGTCACAATGATCTTAGATACGACACCAGAACAAACAAAAATAACACAATGATCACTGTATACAATTCGCTTAGTCTGTGGGATTCAAATTCTCAGTTAGCAAAAGTGTTATTTGTTCATGGCGCAACGGGATAAGTAGGCAACTCGGCAATGGTTCACTTGCAATAGTTATGAGCCTCTATTAACTCTTGTTCGATCCGTTATGGCACGGTCTAACGGTATGATGAAGGACCCTTATTTCCTTTCTACCCGTTCAGAGCGTCGATCGAACCGTTATAATATACTTAATGACTATATTGCTTCGCCATGGAGAAGTTCCATGTGTCGCTATTCTGATATCCTGGCAAAGCTCCAATTTTGCAAATTTTCTGTCTGCGAAGTTCCTTCTGGAACCTTCTACAACTTATCTCTCTTCTTACTTTGCTTCCTAGCCTTCTTTCCAGTGATCTTCATCTCGGTAGTTTGTTTTCCATTCTGGTTCTTATCTTCTGTGGTCTTAGTTACTTCATGTTGTTGAGATTCTCTCCTAGGACTTAGGGATAACACCTCTTCTTTTTCCAAGATAGGTACTTCAGTCTCCTGTGAATCTTCTAATATTTCTGCAGCTTTGACATCTAGGTTTCTAGTGTTAAATATCTTTGATCTGTTCTCTTGTTCTTTGATCAAATGTGTGATCCTCCTGGTCATGAAATCTTTTAACTCCTGTTTATTATTCTCCAAGACTTCTTCTTCTTTATTTCACCTGGCTTGATCTCTATAAATCCAAGGTTTTTCTATTAACATGGTAAACGGGGTGCGGTCTTCAACAAATTTAATAATCTCAACATCTTCCTCTATCAAAGTTCCATTGACGATCATAGGTATCTGAGCGATCCTTCCACACAGGTTTACCAGTTTTCCTCTGAATAACACTAGTCCTCCTAATGAAGGAATCATAGCAGGCCTCCCTATAGCTTCCCAAGTTCTCTCTGTCATGATATTCACTTGTGTTTCTTAATCTAGAACACAGTCAATGTCAAAGTCTCCTATTCTTGCTTCAATGCATTCTTTTCCTTTGAATATATCTGATAATCTAACATGTTGGTGGTCATTCAAGGTTCCTCTCATTTGTAGCAATATTTTCTCTGATTCTTCCTAGGGTTCTGCTATAGCCTTAGTTTCTGGATCTGCCTTAGGGTTCTCTTGATTTAGATTCATTCTTTCAAGCTTAGCAATCATTCTAGGGAAATCCAATACTTCATAGTCTAAAGATTTACAACACAGACAACTAGGTCTTCCACCATGGCATTCTTTAGCAAGATGTCCCGGTTTTCTGCAATTGTAACAGAGGGTTAATCTTCTCTTTATTTTAAATGATCCCCAACCTATTCTGTACTGCGCACTAGGATCATAGGAGCTAATCTGCAATAAATTATTTCTAGGATCCTGCATCCATTTGTTAGTCCAAACATTCTTTCTATGCATAGGTATAACATATATTTCACTATTCTTGTCAGATCCATTAATATCAAATATTCTTTCATCTATCAATACCCTAGTTTTCAAACTAGGACAAATTTTGTTAAACATACCTAGATCCATACTCTAGAAACAAAAATTTCCACTTATCTTACTTCTACAGAGCACAAAACATTCAGATCTAATTTTTTTTTACTATCTTTACCTTTATCAGAGCACAGAGCTTGCAAATCTTACCTCTTTTAATCATAAATTCTCACTTTTACCTTTCTTAGAGCACAAAGCTTTCAGATCTTGCTTCTTTCCTTCAGATCCGACCTCTTTTCTTCAGATCGAGCTTCTTTCTTTTAGCACAGAGATTTATAAGTCAAGTAGAATACTATGCGCTAGGGCATAGATCTACACACAGAGCTTTCACAATCCCAGGTCGAATCTTTACACAAAGCTTCTTCTTCCTTAGTTCCCAGCAATCACAGTTTCAAGTCCCAGCAATAGAACCATTTGTTGGCACAGGGGTAGACCTAGGGTTCAACGCTACAACAATACACCAACAAATCCCTAACTACCGGCCCTTTCGGCAACACCTGTGAAGCAGATGAAGTCTCACCGAATGTAGAGGCAGGGGTGGTTGCAAGACTCCGGTGTCTGCAACCTTAGTTGGGACATAGATATGTGATTATAACACTTAATACAACTCTTAGTACCGTCAGTCCCTCGATATGAAATCACTATTCACTTCACTAATAAAATAGAACTTCGCAACATTCATAGTAATCTACAGTATTTAAGCACTTAGCATATAAATGGATCAGAATGAACATATCAAGCACTAAGCATGACTATCTTGATCAGATCTAATATTCTCACATATCATAAGCACAAAGTAGAAGTAGATCTATCTAAATATATCAAATCACTTAGAAAATAACATGTGAACACATCAAGACAAAGTACAAAGCACATAATACAATGTGTACGTGGTTCACCCCCACCCTGGGGCTACGTCCACCAACTCTTCTTCTTTATTGTCTTTAGTCAATCAGTTACAAGCACAAAGCCTTCAAAACCCTTACTCCACACAGGATAGATGATCTGCGTAGCTCGCTAGATCCTTCTTCCTTGCGTTACAACACTAAGCCCTCCACAATCTTCTACAAGGACCTGCACTTAGCCCTGCATGTCTCTTACATTCATGCACAAAGCACTTACAGAATATACTCGCACTTAAAATACATTCACATCACATAGATGCACTATTCTCTTCTTTCTTACATTGCCTATCCTTCTATTTATACATACAAAATAGGCCTAAACATGGGTAAACCCATGGGCCGACATCCCATTCCCGTTACATATTCCCAAAAACCCAAAAAGGGGCCCAAAAGGGGGGTGAGATCCCGTGATCTTCGCTTTGTCATGAACTCCTCCTTCTACAGGCTGTTGAAGTCCCAAAATAGGTCAACATGACCAAGAAACTCCCAAAACTTGGTCAGGGGCCAACAAGGGAAAAACATTTCCTCTATAGTTCCCTGTCATGCAAACAATACCCACAGTTCCTCACTATATAAATTGACAGCCGCACTTGCGGGCTGGCTGGCTAATCAAATGCCTCGCAGTTATGCGATATAGAAATTGACAAACGAAGCATACAATAAAGAACCAAGTAGACTCGAAGATCACATTCTTGGTCACTGTTTTCTGTTTCCCCCAACTTCGCAATTTTGTTTTGTTTCTCTTTTCCCTGAAATTTATCTTCTTTGTCACTTATTCATTTTTTCAAAAATGTATGGCTGCGCATGTGGATGGGGTTGTGGGTTCACACTTTCACTCATTCTCTTTTATCACAACACCGATCGACTGCTTCGCCATTCCATACCCAGAAACTTCTTTGATCACGAATTCCCAGTAGGTGGGCTCTAGATTGGACTTCTTTTGTTCCATGGCTTGCGAACAGTAGCGTCACTTCCGTGATATACAAATTTTCAATCGGACTCAGTTCATACCCTCTTTCATATTACGGTCCACCTGTCATGCGCTTTTCCATGGTATACATATTGCACTGAAAAACTGCGAGAAATACAATTTAACCGTCGGGCTCTGGCATCTTTTCTGGAACTATTGTCACCCCATTTTGAACTCGTCTGTCCACTTTCCATACTTCGCCTTTTCTTTGAATTTCTTTGGCATATCGTCGGTTTGGTGAGTTGAAGAAATATTTAGTTCGTAGTCGTTGTTTCCTATGTCCGTGTCCCTTTGTAATTAGCAATTTCCAATTATATATAAGATCTTATTTCTAGGCATGCAATTAACAATTTTCATATTCCATACTTAGCCACTTTGTCGGAATTCTGCAAATATACAAACCGCTGTTGAACTGCTCCATCATCTTTTTTTCCGTTTTACACATTTTGCACTCACAAATTACGATACATAAAATTTGACCGTGCAACACTCGCCTGTCCTCAGTATTTATGTAACCCTTTTTTGAATCCCGTCCGACCGCTTTTCAGAGCTTTCCATTCTTTCCTTGCTCTCCTCCATCTCCGTCACCTTCGCAC
>SNQJ01S0069612.1:17299-31981 GCA_010110895.2 Picea sitchensis | reverse complement strand
CTGTTACGCCAGTTTGACCTTTACCTTTCAGCTACTTGACCTAAACTACAAATTGACCGATAACAGTCCCCATTTTGGGACATTATAACATTACAACATTTCAGAGTGTTATGCTTACCTGACTAGCCAAATAGGGGTGACAAAGAGTTCGGGAGATATTGAGTGGTTTACTTGGGCCTGGCTTGTATCATTCATCATCAGGATCCGTTCTGCACAGTTGGCCTTTGGTTCTGTTGCATTCCGACGTTTTTCGTAATTTTGAGTTATTATGGGTCATATCTTAATTAAATTCACTAAGAAGGTCATAATGGGCATATTACTTGGAGAAACCTCTTAGTGTAATAACTCATCGGAATGAAGAGGAAGAGCATTACAGGATAAGATGATGATAAGTGACTTTCAGTGGCCGGAGAAGCCATCAAGATGGATAAAACACTTTTTAGAGGTTAAATGGTTAATTAATTAATTAATTAAGTGATTTAATCAAGGAATACTAAAATAAAGTAAAAGTCAATTGGAGGGAAAAGGTCAACAACGAATTCGGGTTTCGGGAAGCTATAAAGGAAGGGTAAAGCAACCTAATTCATTATGCATTGCTATGATTTGATGTTGAGAGTTCCCAGAGGAGGAAGAGAGTCGACTTTACTGTTTTGTGGATTTTTGGAGGAAACCACCACCATTGATCGGTTTCGGTGTTGAGAGACACACCCTAGCCCATCGGAGATACATCCAGGTATTTCACCATGCTATTCAGGAGTATCCAGTTGCAGTGTGCATAGCTCAGCCAGTGAAGGCACAATTCAGATTGAGGGTTTGTGGAGCCGCACGAGGTCCAAGCTCAGATTGAATTTTTCTTCCGACCCAGTTGAGATCCAGCTAGGGCGCTTAGATTGAGCCACTTTCCATCAGATTTACACCGTCAAAATCTGATGNAGCCAGTGAAGGCACAATTCAGATTGAGGGTTTGTGGAGCCGCACGAGGTCCAAGCTCAGATTGAATTTTTCTTCCGACCCAGTTGAGATCCAGCTAGGGCGCTTAGATTGAGCCACTTTCCATCAGATTTTGACGGTGTAATCTTCCAGGGCGCATCATCTAGCCATTTAGGGTGCAGCTCTTCCGGCAGGACATTTGAGGTTGCAGACGGAGCATCAGAGCAGATCCGGGGAAACCCTCCCGACCCAGTTCCGCATTTAGCGAGATGAGCGTTTTGAGTCCTATAGCAGTTGATTTTTTTGGTGGAATCATTTGGGGCGCATCCAGTGTCCCAAGAAGTGCGCAAACCCCCCTAGGGTTCGAGATTCAATGCTTCAGAGACTAGATCTGACATTCGACACTCATCCATTTCAGTATAGAGACCAGGGTGCTTCTATTAGGACAATTTCCAGCTCATTCCAATGGGTCTAACCTTCAAGACGGATTTTCCATCTTGTAGCAGTTACCGTACTTCTCTGGAATCACCTATTTTTCCGATCTATCTATGCATGCATCAGATCTTCCTTCATCTTCTGATCAGGGGTATTTTTATGCTATTTTATTGTATTCCAGTGACGATCCATGAGATCTAACTGACGACTATACTCTATATTTCCAGTATGTTATTGTATTTACATGCTTGAGTCGCATAATACATATTATTGGGTAGTTGATGTTCTTTATTTCCACATATATCCTCTATATATTGTTTAAACCATAAATATACAACATGCACATGCAATAACCATTAACATCTCAAACACACAATTGAAACAAATCCAGAAAACCCCAAAGTATCATATCTGAAGATAAAACGCATCTAGAAACCCCCAGTGTATCAGATCTACGAGACAGAACATTAGATCAGTAGAAAATATCTTGATCAGCGGGATTAGGGATATTTCAGTGGTATCAAATCTTTAGTCATGCCAGCCTGTGACTAAAGACTATGAGTGCAGTAGAAGACCCAGATGGCCGTGAGCACGTAGGTGACGAATATGTCACTTACAACAGGCGCAAGGAAAGGAGGCATAAGCCTAACTTTCCTCCTTTCCTTCCCATTTTAGAAGAAGAGGAAGAGGCACACAAAGAAGCAGAGAGAAGAGCATAGTGCAAGGTTGATCACGAAGCAGAGAGGAGGCTAGGTGATAGATATGAGCGACCAGAGGGAAGTGGTAAGGCCCCCATGGAACCAGAGGCAGCCTTCATGCAAGTTATCTATGATATTTTAGCTAGTCAGCGGACCATGTCTCAATCCTTGGCTCAGGCGGCTGATAGATTGGCTATGGTGGACATTTTGGTTACACAAGCACCACATGCAGCACAAGGGAACTCAGGGGCAGGTAGTAGACCCCAGTCACCCACTCGCACATACACCCCTGCGAGTAGGATTCCCCGACCATTGTTTCCCAATTTCCAGAGGGCACCCCCGGTAGCAGCACAGAGACCGCCCACTCATGTAGAGGGCATTGCAAAGTATTGCAGAGAGTGTTGGAGCCGCATTTCTCAACTGGTTTAAATGTAATTCTTAAAATCAAAGGTTGGCCATTAAGTTGTCTTTTACTTCGTGACCTTTACCCACTGAAAGTCTCAGTAGTCCTGATTTGCAAAGTGGTGATGGTTGTTGTACTCCTAAGCCACTTCCATTTAACTGTTAAACGAGATTTTTCACTTTTATATACCTCAGGATATCACATTTCGGGAGTTACAAGTCACACGGTTTCCAAGCCCCGATGCGCAAAGTCATGAAACAACCTTGAAAACTTACCCAGGTTAGCGTCGAGAGTAAATTTCCTTAAACCTTAGTTAAGTGTTGTCGGGATTTCGCGTCTCGGCGATCGCTCTCCCCAAAAGTCTTACCATCATAACTCTGATAGGCAAAGTTGTGAGATAGTTTTACATGTCACCCGGGTTAGTGTCAGGGGTAAGTCATTTTAAACCATAGTTAAACAATGTCGGGGTTTCACGACTCGGCATTCACTCTTCCAAGAAACTATACCTTTGTATCCCCGAGTCACGAAATCACGATATTATTTAAACATTGATTAATTAAACACTTAATCTGGATCACGTTTTGCTTAACTAGATCACGTCATCGTGATCTCGGGTTTTAGGAGCTCGAAGGATAGGAATGAAATCTCCTGATACGGTGAACGTCGAAAAGGGTGATTAAAGTTTAAAGAAAACCTAATTAAAGAAGCTAAGCCAGATTAATCAATGCATTAATACAAATAGTAACACGCACCATCTATGGGTTAAATTTAAATGTTTTTTGCGCTAACTTGTGTCACGACCCATCAAAAATTTATGGCATTTATTTAAAATGAGGTGAAGTGATAGGTAAAGATATGATTTTTATTGCTAAATATTTCTCTAAAAATGATTTGACTGTTCTGTTCATAAGGACGTCGGGGTTTTAAATGGTCGAGATATAGAGTTCTCACTCTCATTGTTTCAAATTTCATTTCTATCTTGCGCAAAGAAGATTTCCTCACCAGGCTAATTTCTGTATGTATACACATTTTTACTACAGGAGAGCTAAGTCAGAGTCCTCTATCATGGCTCCACAAAAATCACCCAAGACGATTGCTGAGAATTCAGGGCAAGGCTCAGATAATGTTTCTGATACTTCACCCCGAAGTATTGATTCTGTCAGAACCTAGTCATACGTCTTTGAGGTTCTTCAGTCCGAATTGGTGAACTGTTTAGATGATTCCAACGATAATGAGAAGGATGATTTGGCCACCAAATACAAAATCGTCGTTCAAGTAGAGATGCATAAGATAGCGGCCAGACCACGACTCCTTCCCTACCATGATATGATCCGATGGGCATTAGATCATGTGGATATCCCGACCAGAACTATTATCAGTGAGCAGAAGGTGACCATTCGGACCTTAGAACTAGAACAATTGTAGGCGATATACCAATTGTCACCCACACCAAACTTCTCACACAATGTCGAGTTTCTGGAAAGTTTCAAGCGGAACGAATGCGAGAAATACAACAGAAACTTGTCTGATCTGATCAAGGATTGGGTCTTGCACCCCGCAAAGTTCAGGGCAGACGGTAACGGAGTTTATTCAATCTCTTCCTTGGAACTGAAATTCAAATATATAGCAATGATGACATGTAGGTTGTATGGGAAGGAGGACACCACACATTTTTTTCTCCCGTGGGTGCCTCTCATTCATACAGTCGTTGAAGGTTGTTCTTTCGAATGGGCCAAATTGTTGTCAGACAGTTTAACCAGCCAGATTATTGAATATCGGATGCAGAGGGCGAATGGAAAGGCCGCTTCATTTTTTATGTCCGCCTACATCATGGATGTTATTTGTTTCATGACGTATTTCCCTCTAATGAGTTGGAGTTGGACTCCATCTGAGGCTGAGCCTATCCATGTCTACCACTCAAAACTTTGGGAAGTTAAGGCCACAGAATTTATATACGAAATTTTCAATTGGGTAATGGTACCAATGCATATCTCCATCTTCGGCAACCCACCACCCAGGATTTCAGATAGTATCGCCACCAACTTGAGCAACGTGGTTGAATGGTATGTAGAGGCAGAATTTTCATACATCAAGGTTTTCGGCACCTCTGTTCCCCCCTATGCTCTACCATTATTGATACCGGACAGGTTGGTTTGTCACGAAATCGCTAGGCAAACTGTGATTGGCGGCATAAGCAAAGAGCTTAAAGTATTTTCGAAGAAGGTATGGTCGCCCTTCCCCATTCATTTGAATACATATTCTTTATTAGATTTTGGACACGCAAAATCTGAGGCAACGGCTTTGGAGGATATTAAATTGGTTCACATTGAGTTCAAGAAGCACGACCCACACAGGATCATGGGTAATCACATGGCGAGTTGTGGCCTTAAAATGTATGAACATGAGCATTCGCCTCATGACAACATCTTCCGAGGGGAGAGATCCTATGCCGAGGTCCTAAGTCGGATTCAAACCATGTCGCCTGAGGAGATGGTTGATTTCTTCAAATTTCAGGAACACCAGCAGAGTTGCCTTCCCCCAATCTTACAAGGTAAGAACTCACCGACTGCAAATGTACAACAAACGGAAGCCAAGGGCTCCAAAGATTCAAGACCTGACCAAGAGGAACACCAAGAAAAGAAGAAGCAGATCAGGGCCCAAAACAGGAAGTCGAGATCCCCAACCCGCCAAGCAAGCCAGCCTTGGTTGTTACCCCGGGGAAATCATCCAAGCAGATCGACAGCCCCATCATTTATGTTACTCCCCTACAGTCCACAAAGGGGACCCCAGATGCAGGATGGATTTTCGGCGAAGAACTAACGCCCATAACTGTGGAAGAGTTGCCGCCAAACGAATTTTTATTCGATAAGAAGAGAAAGGTCATTGTGAAACAAGAACTCTATCAAGAAGCAGGCATGGCAGCCAAGAAATTTAAAATCCTTGTTGAAGGGAGAGCCATGAAAAAAGAGGAATTTGCAACTCAGATAGCAGGGACGTTGGGGGATTTTTCTATAGCCAACCAATATTTTTTCGAGTCCCTAAAAGAACAGTTGAGTGGAAAACCCGCTTGATCAAAACTTTGGAGGATAAGCTGGCTACAGCAGAAGCAACTGCCAAAGATCAGGCGAACACATGTATAGATCTAGCTAGGGAAACCGATCAAAAGGAAATTGAGCGGCTCAAATCCGATCTCGAACAGACACAGCAGATGGCTCAGACCAGCCAATCATAGATAAGCCAGCAAGGAGAATTAATAGGGCAGTTACAGGCCAAATTAAATTTCGTCGAAAGCCAGATGATAGATGTCGAGATATTTCAATCCCAAGCCATAGAAATCCGAAAAAGAGTGTCGGTAGCTCAGCAAGATTTACTTACTAAAGTAGAAACTATTCAAAACCATTGCCAACTCATTGATCAAGTACTGGAAAACATCTCCTTCAGAGAGAAATAAGTTGGGGTGGATTGGGTCGCTTTCCAAGAGGTTGTTATAGCCACGACAAAGAAGGAAACGAATAGTAGTTCCAGGCTTTCCATCCTAGAGTAGACCCGAGGTAACATCTTGTTGAAGGCATGGGAGCGTAACATATCAGAAGGCAGACAATGAGCTAAAGAGGTAAGAAACTCTTGTGAAGAAACTTTTGGCTTCATAGATGGGAGTTTGTTGGATCCCAATAGTGAAAACAGCACTGAGACACTGGGCCAAATTAACATAGCCAAGCACCTGCTCAATATCAAGGAGAATGAGGAAAGAGAGTTGGTTGAAATATCACAGATAACCTAGATGAATATAATCCAAGTAGATAAATGGCTAATAAAACCATGTGTACATTTATGTTCTATAAGCGTCGAAGACCGACAGGTAGAAGGAAATATGCCACAATTAGTGAAGGATTATTATACTTTTAAGGCAAATAATCAAACAGAACCTTCCAGGTTGATAGTCCAGTTGGTGGAGAGGTGTGTCACTTGCACCGAGCATGTGAAGGGGTATGTTTTCGGTATCAAATAATGACAAGTGTATGCATGTTATATTTTTAGAACTCGAAGAGCAAAGAAAGGAAGGTGTTCCATTTGCCCGAAAGAAGGACAGAGACAAAGAATTGAAACATTTAATCTCCTTTTTTTGTAACCGAAAAGACTCCTGGAACGTTTGAAATCCCAGCATGTAGAAGTTTGTATAAATATGAAATTAGAAGAAAGAAAAGGGGTTGGACCTTTGTAACACCTTGTTTCCCCCAGTTTGTAAAAATAACTGGACTGGCCAAAACTGTGGCAAACTCATGAATGTGAATATGTGATGTGAATGGACCTTATGGAAAAGGTCAATGAATGTGAATAAAATTATGAATTTATATTGCAGGACTGCTGAGAGGGGATGTGCAGAAAAAGAGACCACGATGACGATGCAAGGCACCTGGAAAGGTGGTGTTAACTTCCACTGAGAATTAATACCGTATTTGGACTTCACTGGCCCAGCGAACCAAAAGCGGCTCACTGGCCACGAATTAAATGTCTCGTGGGCTGGCAGGTTGATGGCTCCTCAGGAATTAATGAGGGATGGGGAGGTGAACCTCCCATCCGTAGAGCCATCATGACTGACCAGTGCGAGGGAAATCGCACCACACGCAACCTTGCAAGAGGATAAGGCGTGGGGTAGAGGCGATTTGGGGGAGACACAAGGGGAGGAATAGAACTCTGGAAATATGCAGAGTGAGTGATAGAAGAGAGGAAGGAGAGTAACCTTCACTCCTGGTCACTGGAAAATAGAGACGCGGTCTCACAGCATCGTGGTCTCAGCTCGGGGGTGGCTAGTGGTAAATTCACTGGGAGTCGCTAAGCCTACGGTTGGGTGGAAACGAGCACCCCTCTCAGCAGTTGCTTAACCCCCTGGTGTTATTTCTGATAAGTGTTTTGCCTCTGGAATCTTGAAATATATATATATGTTTATTCTGATAAATATGCTCATAAGCTATGAAACTGTGAATGATTTCATTATAAGAATGTCTATATGGTATTTTGATCAGTACTAGTAGTTGCATATTTGTATGGAAAAACTATGTATGTCTTATGTCTTCATAAATCGCTATTTATATGCTTACTGACCTAATTCAGACCACATGTTTGATTCATGGGAGAAAGGTACCCTTATATGCCTCAGATAGTACCCCAGGTAAGAACCTCCCCATAGAGATACCCTTCTTGAAAATCCCATCAAGAACCGGCAAAGCGAATGTGAAGGCGTAAGGCCTTAGTAACCCTGCACGAGGAGGAATGATCCTCTTGAAAACCCGAGAGGCAGCATAAGGATGAAGTATCAAATCGACGGATAATATTCCGTGGGGAGATCTGTGGTCAGTCACGACCATCAGATCGGAAGAAGAAGATGGAGGGTTAAGTTCCTTAACCCTGATAGATATTAATCGATGGACAAGATTCCATCGAGAAACATGTGGTCACGCATGATCGATAGATTGGTAGGAGTAAGTAGGGTGTTAAATGCCTTACCCATTTGTCTTCTATGTCTTCATGGACAGGGAAGAATTCGGGACCGTAGATCTCCAAGGTCCATGGGAGTACCTGGACCGTTGATTTTGTTTCCACGTCCAGGGAGTCGTGGAAGAATGCACGGGTAGGAAACAATCTGAGCTATCAGATCTCGGCTGGAAAACATGACATCCGTTGGATCTATCAGGAGTTACCCGAGGGTTAAAGACCCCAGTGTATAGGGGTGAAAATCCCAGAATATCTCTGAGTCGTCTGAATGACGGAGGCCACGTGTCGTAAGATCTCCCATTTCAGGAAATCGGAAATCACGGAATCGGGAATCCTAATGACGAGAGTTCGGGATTTTCCATGGTGAAAACCCCGGAGTAGATCTAAGTCGTCCGAATGACGGAGGCCACGTGTCGTAAGATCTCCCATTTCGGGAAATCGGGAATCGCGGAATCGAGAATCCTGATGACGAGATTTCGGGATTTTCCATGGTGAAATCCTCGAAGTAGATCTGAGCCATCCGAATGACGGAGGCCACGTGTCGTAATATCTCCCATTTCGGGAAATCAGGAATTGCGGAATCAGGAATCCTGATGACGAGAGATCGGGACTTTCCATGGTGAAATCTCGGGACAGATCTGGACCGACCAAATTTACGCAGGCTACGTGTCGAAAGATTAGCCACACCGGGAAAACGGGGATCGAGGATTCGAAATCTCGTGATGATAAATCCCGATGAAAGGACGAGATTCTTTCGGAGGATCTCAGGGTCTGTAACGACCGTCTGATGTGAGGAAGAGATGTTGGCTTTAAGTTGGGGCACGAATGCACATTAAGGAAAGTAACGAGTAGATCTGGACGGAAAGAGCCCACCCGCCCAGATCTACGACTGAGGTTTCATTCCAGAACCCCCNNTGACAGGGCCTTTTCTCATTGGTTGTTCTCTAACCCTGTTGGGATTTGTTCCTATTGGCCATTTGCTAACCTTGTAGGGATTCGTCCCTATTGGTCGGTCGCTAGCCCTGTCGGGGTTCGGCGGTTGCAGAGTCGAACGATTCGACATCCCTGTAGCATCGAGGCGCGAAATACAAAGAGGAAATGTGTTTATTTGAACTATGATCATGACCCGCGATCACATGGGAACGGAGAAAGAGATAGAGCTAGCTTGCGCTAGGCCTCCATAGGTAATTTGAGGGCTCTGATTTTGCAGAAATCAACGAAAAATTTGATTGAGGTAGTGGGTATGTGACAACCTTTTTGGTCGATTGTAATAGAGACTCTCTCCTCTTGAAATTTAATACAAATAAATCTGAAGATTCCTGATTCCATCAAGACTGTGTTATGAATTTGTTTCCTCTGTGATTTCATATTCAATTTCATTTCGCATATATATATCTGATGAATGTTTTTACTACAATTTAGTAAAACCTTTACTATGGTGATCAATTTTTAGTCGTCTATATCATTTACAGTTTTTCCTCTGTATCGGCTATCAGCAGGTACAAGACCTGTGAACTTTTTAGATCTTCATATTTTATGCTTCGTCAGATTTCTTCTCATCTTTTTCTTCTTATGTTTATAGGGCGAGATTATCCCTTGATAGGAGCCTTGCATTATATATAGCTTAATGTTTTTCTCACATTTCACACACCATTTATTTTAAATATAACTCAGTTACGGAAAAAGGCCTTTGGTTTGCACTTTATCTTAAAATATCGGATTCAAAGTTCTCTTTTATACGATCAAATAGATACAACATAAAAAACCTCGAACTCTCCTTTAGTTTTCTTGTTCCTCTATGACTGTCCTCGTTGCAAGACAGCCTAACATTGAACCCGAGTTGTCGGACCAAACCCATATCTCTTTGAACCTTTTCGATACTATACTTAAAACAGACACCACCCGGGTAGAACTCGAACGTTCATGGGTCGCGATTGAATGGGATATAAGCATCCAGGAATAGTTGGAAGCGAGACAGAGACAACCTGGAAATCATCCTTAACTTCCTTTCCCAAAGGTTGATGCTTCCCCCTTTTTTATCCTTTACTCACTTTCGAATTCCTAGACACTGTACTTTCTAAGCCTTAAGTACAGACTCTGGAACAACATCTTTCTGGCGTCGTTGTCGGGGACGAATTTACAAAACCTTTTCCCTGGGAAGAACGGAATTTTTGCAAGTTTTTCCCTTTGATAGTGAAAAAAGAGTGAACACCTTCTAAAGGCTTCTATTATCTTTCACTTGGTGACTCCACGTTTAAATAAGCTGGCATCCGTTCGAAGGAATACCAGACAAAACCCGGAGGGTAAACAGGCCACGCATGTTTCTGATCCCGAAAAAATACTGAAAACTAGAGGTTCCCTTAAGCCAACCACTGCAGTCTACCAGCTTAAGTACCCATAACCCAATACGAAGAGTTATGTTGAACCTTCAACTTCTCACAATCCCCTCCCTGAAACCATCAACCCAAATTTAACTCTCTCTGAGGTTAAAGGTGAAATCCATCCGACAACTTTTGGCGTACACAAAGGTAAAAACCCCACAGTGAATTTATCAGAGATCGATATCCCGCCGACTCTTCAGTTAGATTTCATGACCTCACCAAGTATCGAGGAGTATACCATATACTTATATTCCAAACTCATGGGTTCCCTTGATTACATCTCTTACAAATCCGAGGAGCTAAGTCCTCGCATCTCTTTTCACCCATCTTCAGTTTTCTCATCTTTTGAAGAAGCTAGAAATTCGCTTTTAGTCTTCCAGAACCCTCTATATAACACACCTTTTCCCTATCCAGTAGTACCAATGGTGGTCACCGAAGGAGGAGGTGGAGTGGCTCTAGGAGGAGGAGCGGGGGGCCAAGCGCCTCCCCCACCTCCCAAAGTTTTCGCTAAAGTCGCTGCGAGATATGCACCTTTGGTCCTGCTCATACCTCTCCATGACCTTCCTAAAAATTACATAAAAAAAATTACCTAAATTTACAGGGGAAGGGGACTTGACCGCAGCCGAGCATATAAACTTCTTTGATCAGTTAGTCGATATCCTAGTTCTCGAACACGAAGACGTATATTCGAGGTTGTTTGTTCAGAATTTCGAAGGACAGGTACGAACCTGGTTTCGAAGTCTACCCACGGGATCGATATTATCCTATGATTCCCTAGAAGACTCATTTCTTAGACAATGGGGCGAAAGGAAAGACCATTTGTATTATTTGACAGAGTTTGGCTCTTTAAAGAAAAAGACTTCAGAAACTGTGATGGAATTCATTCAAAGATTTAACAAGTTATATAATAAGGTCTCGGTCGAAGTTAAACCATCCCAACCTGCAGCCAAGGTAACCTTTGCGGGAGCCTTCGAACATGATTTCGCACTTCTTTTGAGAGAAAGGAGGGGGGCTACCCTAACCCAAATGCAAGATGATGTTGTAGAAATCGAATCTAATATGATGGCTTCTGGCAAGTTGAAAACCAAGTTAGAAATGGGAAACCGAGAAAACAAACGTTTTAGGGAACAAGCGGGACCCTCAGGGTCCAATAGATCCACAGACGACAAAATGGATGATATGGCTAGGATAATTAAGGAGTTATCAAATAAGATTTCCAGAATGGAGCTAGATCAATCCAAGGCCGATCCTTTCGTTAAAAGGGAATTCAGAAGAAACCCCAATCCTCAAAATCAACAAAGGCAGATTAAAAATGAAGACCAGAAAATTCAAACCCCTTTAAAAAATGAAAATTTTATAGGAGGAAACGACCTGCAAGATTTCGAGGGTCTGGAAGAAGATGTGACAAATTTAGGTGGCGACTGCACTCAACCTTATTTAACCAAAGAAAATTATAAGAAGTCCTTAAACATGCAACAACCGTCAAATAAATATGATGACATAAACAACACTGATTTCGTTGTATGTCAAGAAACGATCGATTCTATAATGGCTGAGGTCCAACCTAGGTATAACCTGAGGTCTAAAAACAAACCTACGTCGACTCCTCAACCCAAGAAAAGTCTCCCTAGAGGTGAAATATACGAGCCCGCCCCAAAAGAGACCGAGACACCTAATAACAAAATGAAAGGGGCAGATTCGCTAGATCCCAAAGTAAAGGAGGTTGAGACCCAAACAAAGGAAACCAAGACAGTTGAAACACATATACCAGCAGATAAACTCACGAGTGATAAATCAGCACAAACAAATAAATTAGAAAAGAAGGAGTTTGGGGTTTCAACCAAAGAAACGGATAAAGGTGGTGGAGGGTTCAACCTCGAAAATGAGATAAATAAGATAAAAATACCAATCCCTCTGGTGGAGTTAGTGAAGAATCATGTATATCGAAAGCATATGACCAAAGTGATAGGTTTTTCGGAGCTAGAAAGTCACTCTGATGTGATAAACTTGGAAGATGATAAGCCCAATATCACTTTTGGTCCACATTTCGAGGGTGCAAGAGACATCGTCGCTCCTTTCTATATCACCCTGAATGTGCATGATCGACTGCTGCATAACTGCATCCTAGACTCTGGGGCATCACATAATGTGATGCCCAAAACTATTATGTATAGACTAGGCCTCGAGATCGCCAGGCCTTATGGATATCTCTACTCTTTCGATTCAAGAAGAGTTAAGTGTCTAGGTATGATAAAAGATTTAGTAGTCACTCTTGCACAGGTCCCGGTGAAAAGCATCCTGATGGATGTAGTTATTGTCGATATACCCCCAAAGTATGGCTTACTACTATCTAGGTCGTGGGGAGCCAAACTTGGTGGGTCTCTTCAACTAGACATGACCTATGCCACGATTCCTGTGTTTGGTGGACAACTTACTCGGCTATACAGGGAAACAAGGCTAGCCTACACAGTGAGCGACCCTCGGAATCCTAACAATTATCCTGTTTATATTGCCGATCAAGATCTAGGAAATTGCATTCTGTCTTTTGATGATGATGTAAATAGTTGTGCAGAAGAGAATTACTTAGAAAATAATAAATCAGGAAAGACATACAAAAATATGCATAGCATTGGGATTTGGAAAATGTTTTTTGATGGTGCCCTGTCATGTGAAGGAGCGGGTGCATGAGTACTTTTTGTGGCACCTAAAAATGAATTTGTTATCCCTTTCTCTTATAGGCTTCAATAGGATATAGAATACACCAATAACGTATGTGAGTATGAAGCCTTAGTCTTAGGGTTGGAAGCTACCAGGAAGTTGAACATAAAGAACCTGGAATTTTACGGAGATGCAGAGTTGATAGTGAAACAGATAAATCGGAAATACCAGGCCAAACACCCAAGATTGAGATCTTACAGAAATTCTACCTGGGATCTTATGGAAAATTTATTTTCATCGGTAAATGTTCATTTCATCCCACGGACCGAAAACCAACAAGCCAATTCACTGGCCAAAGCAGCTTAAACTTTCATACCCCCCACCGCTTTCAAATTAAAGTACCACATAGAGGTAAGGCACAGACCATCCATACCAAACAACATACAACACTGGCAGGTTTTCGAGGATGACGAACAGATCAGAAAGTTCCTGGAAATGGTGGGTGATTTCTCTAAAACCCACATTGACTAGGAAGACCAAAATGATCATACCTGGATTATGCAAGAGGGAGAGGAGCCTCAGGAGTTCCAAGAAAAAAATGCTAACCATCGCATGTTGGTTTTGAAGAACAATTAGATTCTGAAGGGACTAATCCCCTTGGAGAGACAGTTCGATCAGAATGATATGCCCTTAAAATCCACTCTGCAACCCCAACCAGAAGAGGTTGAAGACTGCGATGTAGGGACCAAAGAGGAGCCTAGGATGGTAAAAATATCAAAGTACCTTCCTCCTGAGGTAAAAAGCAAGTATAAAGACTTACTCCGGTATAAATACATTTTATCTTAGTCTTACGAAGAACTGAGAACCTACGACACCACTGTGATCAAACACAAGATACCCCTGAAGCCTTGTGTCAAACCCTTTAGACAAAAACTTAGACAAATCAACCATATCTTATTGCCCATGGTCGAAAGGGAAGTTAAAAATCTCTTAGACGCAAAAATAATCGTACCACTGAGATACTCCGATTGGGTAGCAAACCTGGTCCCGGTTAGAAAGAAGAGCAGGGAGATTAGACTGTGTGTCAATTTTAGAAACCTAAATAAGTCCTCCCTCAAAGACAACTACCCTCTACCCAAAATGGATCACGTATTAGAAAAGGTAGTTGGGGAAAATAGGATGTCGATGATCAACGGGTTCTCCGGATACAATCAAATTGCCGTAAATGAACATGATAAAGAAAAAACAGCCTTCACTACCCCTTGGGGTACATTCATGTATGATAAGATGTGTTTTGGTCTAATGAATGCAGGTGCCACCTTCCAATGTGCTATGGATATCGCTTTCATCGGTGAAAGAGACAAGTTTGTGGTTATCTATCTCGATGATCTAACCGTTTTTTCTAAATCTGACAGATTATTTGATACATCTCAAGCAGACGTTTGAAAAATGTCGTAGGTTTGGTCTGTCTTTAAACCCCAAAAAGTCTCACTTTTCCATGCAAGAAGGTAAACTCTTGGTCCATATTGTGTCACGAGACGGAATTAAAATTGATCCTAGCAGGGTTGAAGCTATAGATACTATAAATATTCCTAGAAATATAAAAGAAATTCAGTCATTCTTAGGAAAAATAAATTTTTTGAGGAGATTTATCCCAAACTTTGCTGAAATTGTGAAATTGATC
>SNQJ01S0069611.1:42531-53122 GCA_010110895.2 Picea sitchensis | reverse complement strand
GAAACAACATACAACAACATAAACAAGAAGATAAATAAAGAAGCTGTTACTCCAGCCACAACATCAACACCTCACTCAAAACCTTTTCAACTATTGTAATAACATTCTGTTATGGGAGACCAGGATATCCTATTCCAGTATAGAGATTTTATCTGACTAAGAATAGGATTCATATGTACACATGTAATTTGATGATCAAATTGTATTGAGGGGATTCTCCTCTTTAAATAAGAGGAAATCATCATTAGAGAGGACCTTCTTTTTTGCTAAGAAAGGATTTACAGAGAAGAACGTGTTTTACTTCAGACATTGTAATATGATACAATTGACAGATGAATAAAAGATTGTTCTGAGCAATTCTTTCTAGTCCCTTTCGTTTCGGGGGAATCTTGTGAGAAGGGAGGGCCCACCTTCTTCACAAGATTCACCCATTAGCTTTGTAGTGTGTTAGTGTTATTTCTGTTCATGCCTTGATTAAATTCTGTTTTGCTGAAACACTACTTTACTGAACTCTGCTTTACTGATTGTTACATTGTTTTCATATAATTCATGCTTGGGTAGCTGTTGATCATTCTAGTTAGCAATATTGTTTGGTGAATTTATGAAAGCGTGATAATCAGGGACAGGTGTTGAAGATTCCTGCTTGGGGAATAGGGTCCTGTTCTCTGTTAAAAGATAGTTAGTCTTCAGTGTGTGTCAATCATTTCAATTAGCAATGAGTCTATGAAAGTATGATGATCAGAAACAGGTGCTGAAGATTACTTCTTGGGGAATAGGGTATTGTTCTCTGTTAAGAGATAGTTAGTATTCAGTGTGTGTCAATCATTTCAATTAGCAATGATTTCATGAAAGTGTGATGATCGAAACAGGTGCTGAAGATTCCTGCTTGGGGAATAGGGTCCTGTTCTCTATTACAGAATAGTTGGTCTTTCCTTTTGCAGCGTCTTGAAGGATTTCTTTCTTAGGTTGTTATTTTCTTAATGTAATCCAGGATTCTTTGGATAGTTATTTCCTTAAACTTTGAACTTTGCAATAGGTAGGTTGCTTTCCTGTAATTCAATGTAGAACTTCAGTGTGTTCAAGGCAAAGTGTGATTAATGTATTTTTACTACAACTCTAGATTGATTTTGAGATTGAGCATATACAGTGCGTGATTACCTTTGAAATAAAAAGACTTCCCTAGGTTGACAATTTATGTAGCACTTGATTGTTTAGTTAAATAAGCAATTATAGTGACCAACACCGACCATAACTAACATCCTGACCTTTATGGTTATGAAAATGATGCGATAATTAAAATTCTTCACGACATTCATCATAAATAAAATCAACCGAGAATATGTTTTTACAATAAGAATTAAATGCCACATGAAATTACTTCAATGAAGAAATGATGGATCGAGGTAAATATCTACACCATTCTCRGGAATTTCCTTCCAGGGAATACCTGAATATCTTAATTAAAACATTCTCATGAACAATGCCCAGCTGATGCATACATTCATGAAAATCCAAAAAATTATCAATAGGAACTTCCCAATATTCTCCTTTAAACTTCAGAAGACAATTTTCCCATTCATCTCTTTCAGGCATAATATTCGAAAAGCCATGTACATTAGAAAAACCAAAAAAACTGCACACCTCCAAGATAAAATTGAATCCATTGTTTTTGACATTTTGGAACAGTGGAATCACCTCTATATTCTTCAACCATGAAGTCCCTAGGTGAAATATTTTGCAGTCACGTCTATCACCAGTCCTTGTTCACCATCAAGAAATAGTTGTATTCGTTTTCATACGCATAGGGAATGATGTATTCGTTTCTCCGCTCCCCGGAAATGACACAAAAATATGTTAGCGCTAGAGATGTTCCTGACTACAAAAGAAGAATGTCTAACACATATTGAAAAAATATTTGATGTTTGGATGGGATAGTGGATCGGTTAGAATAGATTGAGAAAGTAGAAAGGAAGAACATTGGACTAAAACTCAAATAGATTTGTGATCAGGGGCATTGGGCATGGAGCCTCCTACAACACTTCATGGATCAAAGGTAAGTGAACTCAATATTAAGACATTGTAGATTTTAGGGAATAAAGAATGAAGAATTGAGAAACACATATGTGAATATATTGATCTTCACTGGCTGCTCAAATCTATACATTCACAAGTAAGAAGATCCAATAAGAAATAATGATTTCTAATCATGAATATAAATACATAAATGAAACTTGTACAATATGGGAAATCATAGAAAATGATTCACTACTCAAGAATCCACATAATATAGGTTATCAATGAATGCTTCATCAAACACTATTTCATTTAGGTAAGAAGAAAAAGAGTGTGAAGGGATAAAGTGACATAAATATGATATTGAACCCACAAAGATATTTGATAATTGAGTGCTACAAGAAGAAATTCCCATTGGGATTACACAATAAGAATAAAATCCTTCTTCCAAATCCTCTCGAAACCCTCCTCACATATAACACATTTCAAATGATAAAATATATAGACATTACAATAAGAGAACTATTGCAAGATTTTAGGAGTGAAAATCTAAGAATAAACTAAAAATAAAAACAATTTCAAATTAATTTCAGGTATTCTAGAGCCGTCCTCCCTTCTTTCTCTTCGTTGAAACCCTTTGACTTCCACATAATACTCTGTCACATGTTCATTAGTTTTCCATCAAAGCCTCGACATCTGGAACTAATACCTGTATTCCTGGAAACTATGCCACTAATTTACATTTGTTATTAATTCCCCTGGAATCATGTAGTTGGAAATGTTGATCTGCAACCTGAGACTATGGATTTTTGATCCAATGTTGATATTATACCTTCAAATATGGAGATGATACTTTGATCAATTATAATCGTGCAATGATAAATTCCCATCAAAGGTGAAATAAAAACAAGAAAATAGAGACATGGTAGCATTAAAATATTTCATTCCCTTCTCCTTTTCCTTGATAAATGTTGGTTTTATTTCTCACATTGAATTTCCAAAATTCCTCTAGATAGCTCACGATTCACACTTACAAGGATATTTAAGCCACAACTCATCTCAATTCTATTTGGGAGCTTACTTTGACACTTGATGGTTGACTGTGGCATTGGTCTTCTGGTGTTCCTGTTGACACCTGAAGCACACATATCTTTAACAAACATCTTTGTATGAATTCAATGACCTCTAGAGAAAAAAATTGACATCCTAGGTGTTTATATCAACTATTGACATGTAGCGCACTAGCTATGGACCTGTGGGCACTTGGTATGAGTGTTATTCTCAGTGATTTGTCTTGAGACTTAGCATTTGGAATTTTGTATTTTTTGTGCGATGGAAAATATCCTATATGCAAAAAAAATAAGATAATACAATACTTTACATAACACATAGTTTTCAAATAATATCAACACGTAGTGCACAACCTTTAGCCCCTTAACAACTATCTCCTTGGTGTCTTGTGTGAGGGAATTCTCCCTATGACTTAGTGTATATGCTTGGTAGTTGGTATTTGGTTGTCATTCAAATGTTACGCTAGCTTGACTTGGATATTGGGCTCATTGATCAACCCAATTGTTTTCCAAAAATAACACAATATGCATATATATTCCCTAGAGCACCAATAGACCTAATAGTTTTAATAAAAATAACAGTAAAAAATACCAAACAAAATAAATTATCCTCCATTCCAAGCTGATAACTCACAATATACAAAACAATGCACCAATTTCATTCCCAATACCTTTGGTATTATAATTTTTTTTCTTTGTGTGAGATGTGCTACCAGAATTTTAAACTTTTGGTAGCAACTTCTTTTGAATCTTTGATAAATCTACTACGAGATGCATAAAATTTTGATAGGGTATATTTTGGTGCTAACAGGAACAAAAGCATCTTTATTAATGAATATCAATTGTTACATTAGGAGCAAAGCTCCATGTCTCAAAAATATTCCTTAAAAAAAAACTAATGCAATATTCAGATTTATGATCTCTTTCTGTTGGTTGTGGAGCCTGATTATCTTCCTAATTCAGATGTTTGTTTCAGTTGTGCTTGGACCCCATTCCCTCAAGGTGGGGGGTGTGGGGGGGATTTCCCCAACAAAAATGTCTCCAAGGGGGTCCAAGGGGGGATTCGGGGGCAGCGCCCTCTAAGCGAAATATTGAGAAAAATTGCCTTGTAAAATATTGTAATTTCGTAGTCAATCTGGACCGTTCACTATAAGGCCGCAGATCTAATGGTCGAAGTTATTTTAGGGATTTTTTTCCCTAGAAGGCAACCCTCTTTTATGAGGGAATTGTATTTTAGTTGTGTATGTCTGTGATTATTGTATTTTGAGAGAGGAGACTGTGAGAGGAAGAAGATGAAGTTACAATGACTGAGCTGTAGGTTGTATCCCTTCATTTTGTTGGATAATAAAAAGGAAGGACCTGAAAATTTCTCTCGTGGACGTATCCCATATTGGGTGAACCACGTATATCTGTGTCTCTATTGTGTTGTGTATCTTCTATGTTTTATTTCCACATTTGTTTTTTCTTATTGCTCCGCGATCTTGTTTTTCTAACAACTGGTATCAGAGCGAAATGTAACTCACAGGAAAAGAGGGTTCCTGGTTTGAGTGGGAGCAATGGTGAAAGATGGAAAGTTTAGGGACAATAAATTTAACGACCAAAACTATCAGTTATGGAAGATGCAGACGAAGAATTATTTATATCGAAATGATACATTCCTACGATTGGGCAGAATAGCAAAGAAGTCTACAACCATGAAGGACGAAGAATGGGATGTTCTTGACAAAAAGGCACTAGGAATGATACAATTGAGCCCGAGAATGTCAATGGATTTCAATATTTCAAAAGAAAAGACAACAAAGGAGATGATGGACACATTGGGTAAACTGTATGAAAACCCTCAATGTCCAATAAGGTATTTCTAATGAAGAGATTATTTAATATGAAGATATCAGAAGGTGGGTTTGTTGCAGATCATTTAAATGAATTTAATATGATTACTAATCAACTAAATTATGTAAAAGTGGACTTTTATGATGAGGCCAGGGATATTCTAATCTTGTGCTCATTGCCATAAAGCCAGAATGGCTTGGTCATGGCTGTAAGTAACTATGTTTCTGGTTCAAATTCTCTAAAATTTGATGGTGTTGTTGGTGTTATCCTTAGCGAGGAAATGCGACAGAAAAGAACAGGTGAGACATTAGGTAATGCGTTGACTATGGAGAATAGGGGAAGACAAAATGATAGAGGAAAGGGATAAGGGAACCACTGGAATTCTAGGAAGGGGAAGATCTAAATCCATACTACGAAAAATAGAGTGTTGGAATTGTGGAAAGAAAGGGCATCTGAAGAAAGGTTGTAGAGCTCCAAAGAAACAAAGAGATGGGTAACAAGAGAAAAATCAAGAAACAAATGTAACAGGTGATGTGTTAAAAGATGTTTTGATTCTTTCTGTAGATAATATTTCTGAGTCTTGGGTAGTATATTCAGGGGATTCATTTCATGCAACACCCCATACGAAACATTTTCTAGATTATGTTCAAGGTGATTTTGGACAGGTTCATTTGGGTATTGATGCACCATGAAAAATTGTTGGAATGTGTAAGGTACAAATAAAGTAAAAGAATGGAAATCAATGGTTATTGAAAGATGTAAGACATGTACTAGATCTAAGGAAAAACACAATTTCAACAGGGCAGTTGGAAAGTGAAGTTTGTATATCTATATTTACAGATAAGGCCTGGAAGGACACCAAAGGATCATTGGTGATAGAAAAAGGAGAGAAGGTAGGTACATTGTATTTATGTACTGATAATAATGACTCTTTTATCTCTTTAGCTTCTACAGGAGTGGATAAAAAACTGTCACATCATAGGATTGGACACATGGGTGAGAAGGGGATGCAGATACTTCACAAAAGAAATTTGTTGCCAGATATTAAAAAAATTGATTTGGAATTCTGTGAGCACCGTGTTTATGGAAAACATAAGAGAGTCATATTTATCAGAGTCGAAAAAGAAAAGATGAGTGAAATTTTAGATCTTGTGCATGTAGATGTATGGGGACCATATCAAGTATCATATCTTGGTGGCTGTCATTATTATGTTACTTTTATTAATGATGCAACTAGAAAAATTTGGGTTTATTGCATTCGACAAAAATCTGATGTTTTTGATACTTTTAAGAAATGGAAATCTTTGGTTGAGAATGAGACAAGAAAAAGGTTGAAGTGTCTTAGATCATAAAATGGAGGTGAATATTGCAACAAGGAGTTTGATGATTACTTCTCATACCATGGGATTCCTATAGAGAAAATAGTTCCAGGAACACCACAAGAAAATGGTGTGTCAAAAAGGATGAACAAGACAATCATGGAGCGTGCAAGGAGTATGAGATTGCATGCTAGGTTTCCCTTACATTTATGGGAATATGTTGTAGATACTTTTGTTTAATTAATAAAAAAAGAACCTTTAAGCTCTTTGTATGGTGGAATTCCAGAGGAGGAATGGACAGGTAAAAAGGTAAACTATTCTTTTTCGAAGTCTTTTAGTTGTGAAGCATTTGTCCATATTGATAAAGAAAATAGAACAAAGCTTGAGGAAAAATCCAAGAAGCATACCTTTATTGGATACGATGTTAACGATTTTGGTTATCGCTTATGGGATTATGAAAATATCAAAATAATTAGGAGTAGAGATGTCATATTCAATGAGAAGGTCATGTACAAACATCAGTTACAGGGAAAGAAACATGAAAAACAAAAACCAGAATACACAATGCTTGATAAGATTATTGAAAAAGAAATTCCAAAGGTACCAGAAAATCAAAATGTACAACAACTGGAGAAGTAGGTACCTCAAATTCCTACAGGTGTTGTTAGAAGATATACCAGGTTAAGTAGACCCCGTGAACGATAATATCCTTCATTGTATTATTTATTGTTGACTGATTCTAGTGAACCAGAATGTTATGAAGAGGCAATGCAGGTAGACACTAAAAATATGTGGGAGCAAGGCATGAAAGAGGAAATGGATTCCCTGGTAAATAACCAGACTTGGGACTTGGTTCAATTTCTTGCACGAAAAATAACATTGTAGAATAAATGGGTTTACAAGTTGAAGGAAGAATATGGAGGAAAAAAAGGTACAAGGATAGACTTGTTGTAAAGGGTTTGCACAAAAGAAAGGTATAAATTTTGATGAAGTATTATCTCCTATTGTTAAGATGACTTCAATTAGGACTATTTTAAGTCTTGTGGTAGTAGAATATTTGCATCTTGAACAATTATATGCAAAAATAATTTTTCTCCATGGTGATTTGGAGGACAATATTTATATGAAACATCCACAGGGGTTGTTGGCCCTCGACCAAGTTTTGGTGAAACTTTGGTCAGTTTTGGCCCACTTTTGGACTTCGATACATTGGTCGAAGAAGGAGAGCCCATGTGGAGCTGAGATCGTGGATCTCACCTATTTTTGCAGGCTATGTGGACCCAATAAGGGGTCCTCTAGGGTTTTGTAGGGTTTTTGGGTTGTCAGCCCATGGGTTCTCCCCATGTTTATGCCTTATTGTAAGGGTTTGTAAAGTATAAATAAAGGGGAATGTATTGTAGGAAAAAAAGGGAAGTGAATGTAGTTCTGTGTGGAATAGTAGCTCTGTGCACAAATTATATGTGGTCGAGGCTTTGTGCTTGACTGTGATTTTGTAGAAGGTGCTAAGTGCTATGATTGTGGCTTTGTGCACGTGACCTAGTTTTGGAAAGAAGGAGGATCTAGTGCTTAGTGCGTAGTTCTCATGTCTTGTACGGAGCTCGACTTTGTGGCTTAGTACACATGAGTGACTGGATGTAAGATCTTAGCGAATCATAAAGAGGTGAAGCGGTTTGTGGACGTAGCCCCGCCCTAGGGTGAACCACGTATATCTGGTGTCTCGTGGTTTTCTTTGTGCAGTGTTATCTCTATTATGTTTTTTCTTAGTGCTTAGATTATGATGTGTAATGAATATATATGTTGTTTCTTAAATACTTTACTTATGGGTAAATAAATGCTAGACCTAACTCGTGGTGCTAAGTTCTAAGTGCTAAGTGCTCAGGATATATAACATTTGTGGTTATTGTGTCGATCTATCTTTTGGTTATGCTCTGCGGTGTTAATAGGGTTAAAAAAACTAATGTATGTCACTTCCTAAGCGTTAATAGAATATTCTACAAAGTTCTCTTTTCACAAATTTGTGTCCCAGCCTGGTTACAGACACATATGTCATGTAACACCCCTTGCTTCTACCTCGGGTGAGAATTTTCCTTCTTCGCAAGTGTTTCCGAAAGAGTTGGTAGTCAGGGTTTTGTTGGTGCACTGTTAAGTGTTGAACCTTGGGTCTTCCCCTGTGCCAACAAATGGGTTCATTGTCGGGACTTGGAAATGTGATTGTTGGGAACTAAAGTAAAGAAAAAGAGAAGATATGTGCGTAGATTTGCTGCTAAAGTGTGCAATACTCTACTTGACTTGCAAAGCTTTGTGCCAAGAAAGTAAGCTGATCTGAATAAAAGAGGTAAGATCCTAAAAGAGGTAAGCTTTGTGCTTTGGTAAGAGAAAGATAAGTGGATTTTTTTGTTTGAAAACATGAATTTAAGTATGTTTAATAGATTTTATCCTAGTATGAAGGATAGGGCGTAGTTGAAAGAAAGAGTTGATTTGAGTAAATTTAATGAAAATGAAGGAATATATGTTATTCCTATGCACATAAATAATTTTTGGACTAATAAGTGGATGCAGGAACCTAGAATTGTTTTTTGCAGATTGTAGGTCCGACACTATGATCATATGGGAAGTGTGTAGTACAAAAAAGATTGGGGAACATTTAAGAGAAAAAGAGGATTGAATTTGTGTTATAATTGCAGAAGGCTAGGACATCTTTCTAAGGAATTCCCTGGGGTAGTCCCTATTTGTATTTGTTGTAAGGTTGTTGKTCATGAGGTTAAGGATTGTCCAAGGATTATTGCTAAAGTTGAAGGGAGGGACATAAGACAAGAAAATTATGAAAAGAGCYAAGAGAATAAAGTTATGTTAGAAAGTCATAAAGATAAAATATCAGAGGAAGTTCAAACTATGTTATTRTAGTTGGTAGAAACGATGGATGTTCATAAAGATGCCAGTTTACCAGAAATCCTGAAATCAAAACAACGCATAAGTGAAAGAATAGAAGACTTCGACATAGACTGTGTCTTAGATGAAGAAACATAAGTTAATATTATGACAGGAGAAACTTGGGAAGTTTTGGGAAATCTCACTATGGTACCTTCTTTGGGAAGGATAGGTTTGTTTAAGGGAAAGATGATAACCTTATGTGGAAGAGTAACTACTGTACCTATTATTGCTCATGGAACATAGATTGAAGAAGAATTTGAAGTCATTAGGTTTGTTAAGGACAATGCCCCTTTCCCACTTTTGTTAGGTAAGACTTGGATTGAGAAGGATCATATTAGAAGGAAAGCAGAGGAAGAAGATAGAGAAAAGAAAAACAAAGAATTCAGGTATTTCATAGCTAGGAAAATAGACAAACTAAGAGAAGAACGAAAGGATAAGTCGAAGCAACAAAGCAACATAAAAATGCAAGAGGGGCATACAGAAAAATAATTAGCCATAAAAGTTGAAAGAATGAAGAAAGGCTTGAAGGACCTATCTATCCAAGAGAGAAGTATGCCCACTCAGGAAGTGTTAAGAAAAGGGATATTAACTTCAAAACCTTTGAAGGTACCTCAACAGTCCGAAGCCACCACCCTAAGGGAAGATAAGAATAAAAATGGAAAGAGAATTCCAAAAACAGTTAAAGAGACTCAGATAACAGGGAAGAAGGAAAGGAAGCTTAATAAAAATAAGGCTAAGTTGGAAAAGATACAAGAATTCAAGGAAACTGAATGGAAGACTTTGCAGACTGGAACCTCTCAGGAGGCAGGTTCGCAGGGTTTGAACCTCGCTAGAATAGAAGGTCCACACAGATTTGGACTTTCCCCTGGCAAAGTTATATGACCGTTGGAGGCACCTCGACCATTAGAGTGACACTCCAAAATGATTACAAAACACATTTATGGGTTTATGGACTGCTTTTGGACATTGAGACTGTGCCATAATGAATATATCTACATTAATGGAAGAATTTTCCTTCCTGTTGGAATATCTGTCACGACCACCCCACTTACTTAACTTGTCGATGGTGGCACAAGGACCACTTTTTTCTACCCGTGATTGACTAATCTAAGACGAGAATTATCCAAGTCTTAATATTTGTTGCCTTTCGTTATCTGAAACTATACCCTGCCTGCCCATTTGTCTACCCTGGATGTCTGTTAAAATCTAGAATGTCGGGTGAACCCAAAGAGTTGGAGAAGTCTTTCAAGGAAGTTCTTAGTAAGCTCATGGCTGACAAACTTGTATTTGAAGGTATTTAGGCATCAACGACTAGGGGAATGCAGGCTTCCCCTTCATCTAGATGTCGTTCCACCTGCATCAACCCTGTAACTGAACAAAGAAGTAGGCACCATAGTGATCTAGCTAACGTGAAGCAGATCCCGT